>CM019150.1:92701052-92718195 GCA_009733165.1 Naja naja | reverse complement strand
ACAGCTTTGTTCACTCTGAATTTTTCAGTAGCCATGTCAAAGTATGAAAAGTAGATAGATAGATGAAAACCATCTATCTATCTATCATCTATATCTTTATGTGTAACATCAATAATGTTATGAAGGAGTAAATCTCTCTCTCTCTCTCTGTGTCTGTCTGTCTGTCTCTGTCTGTCTGTCTGTTTGTCTCTCTCTCTCTCTTTCTCTCTCTTTCTATCATCTATCCATCCATCCATCCATCCATCTATCCATCCATCCATCCATCTATCTATCTATCTAGTGGTGGGATTCAAATTTTTTTACTACCGGTTCTGTGGGCATGGCTTGATGGGCGTGGCAGGGGAAGGATACCGTAAAATCTCCAGTGAGAGGTGGTATTTGTCGATTCTCTGAACTACTCAAAATTTCCACTACCAGTTCTCCAGAACTAGTCAGAACCTGCTGAATACCACCTCTGTATCTATCCTATCTATCTGGCACAGTGGTTAGAATGTAGTACTGCAGGCTAACTCACTCCAGAAGTTTGATTCTGAATGGCTCAAGGCTGACTCAGCCTTCCATCCTTCCCAGGTGGGTAAAATGAGGACCCAGATTGTTGGGGGCAATATGCTGACTCTGTAAACTGCTTAGAGAGGGCTGTAAAGCACTGTGAAGTGGTATGTAAATCTAAGTGCTATTGCTATTGCTATCTATCTCTGTCTGTCTGTCTGTCTGTCTGTCTGTCTGTCTGTCTGTCTGTCTATCTATCTATCTATCTATCAGCTGTCACTTTATGCTAGCTGTGCCTCACTATTATGCAATGACAGGCTGCCATGAACTGTGGGGTGGGGGGATGAGGAAGGCGATGCTTGGGGAATCAAAAGTAGAGACTATACCACCTCAAGATGCTGTCCCAAGGTCATCCAGCTGGAAGGAGGAGGAACCCACATACCAAGATGTACTTGGACAGACTATTATGAAAACATTTGGCATGGACTTGACTGGTTACAGTGGGGTGCCCAGCAAGGGACAGTTGAGGGGGAAGTAGAACTAAGGGATCTGGGTGCACAATTCTCAGTTCTGGCTTTGCAATACTGCAATACATTTGATTTCTAATAAAACTATACATTTCTCAATGAATGGAGCCAAGGATCATTTCTATTTAGAGGTTTAAGTTGTTGCCAGTCTGACACTATCTATCTCTCTACAGTATCTACTTACCTATCCATCCATCCATGTATTCTGCAGAATTTGTGTGTTTTCCTTTTAAAGGCCACTTAATAGAAAGATGCTTAACTTATTTAATTCACAGTTACTCTTACATGCAAAGGACATTAGCATTAGCAGGAGATACATTCACTTCTTATGGTGTTAGGTTTGTCCTCTTTATTTTTTTTGTCTCCACTTACTAAAGCTAAAGATATGGTCTACTGCTTCCCTGACAGTCATAAATTTGGTTATGAATGGCCCAGTCCTAAGAAATCCTGGGGATGTTCCCAAGAGGGATAACTAAGGGAAGTCATTCCCAACAGGGTCACCCAAGGGATGAAGGTTGGCTCAGCTAAAACAAGCAGGCACCTACCCATAATGGCGATAGCGATATGAGAAGATCCTGCAGGCAGACAATCGTGACGATAGCACACTCATAAATTAATACTGTGAAGGAGAAGGTGATGTAAACCACTCCTATATTTTTACCCGGGAAGCAACATGGATAGAACCATAAAAAGACTGATATGATATAGTCCTCACGCATCGACCACAATTGAGCCCAATATTTCCATTGCTAAGCAAGGTAGTTGTTAAGTGAGTCACGCCCCATTTTATAATATTTATGCCATGGTTGTTACGTGAATCACTGCAGGTGGTAAATGAATCATGTGGTGGTTAAGCAAATCTGGTTTCCCCCATTGACTTTTCTATGGCAAACACTGGCTTGGAAGGTTGCAAATGACCCTGGGACAATGCAACTATCATAGATATATACCAGTTGCCAAACTCCCAAATTTTGATTGTATGATCATGGGAGGGATGCTGAAACAGTCTGTGATGACCCAGGGTGGGATACAAAATAAACACAGTCACAAAAAAACAGGTAAATCCCCTTTTATTCCTTCACTTTGCTTCCAAGCTCCGAATATCCTTGACTGGAGACAAAACACTTCCACACGAGCAGTTACAAGAAGGAGGAAATGCCGTTTAAACTAAAAATGCCTATCAATTATAAAGACTAAAAAACAACATAAACCATGCAGGGCTTGAAGACATCCACAGATATCAGAACACACACTGGGAAGGATGCCAAACTCAGAGGGGAACAATAAACTAGAGATGTTTCCTCACTTTGTTTCCAGCACTCACCCATACGCATGTCCGTCCTCTTATCCAGTTGTCACAGCTGCTGCCCATGAAGAGGATCAAGACCCTCTCCTCCCCAGTAGACCACGTCTCTCCCTTATCCTCTCCTCCCTGTGTTCCCTAGGACGGAGAGGGGATGGGCCTGGGTCCTCCTCTGACTTCCCAGCTGGCCTCTGCCCTTCCCCAGCCTCCTCCACAACTTCTGGAGCCACACTTCCACTCCCTGTCGGCTGTTCCTCCTCTCCCTCAGAGTCAGCCTCCACCAGGGGCATGACACAGTCATAAAGGTGAGAACAGGTCACCGGTCATTTTTTTCAGTGTCATTGTAACTTTGAACAATCACTGAATGAATGGTTGTAAGTCAAGGACTACCCGTAATGATGGATGAGGGCCTCAGGTCGAATAGAACTTACCATGTGACTGAGGAACAGGTGAGGATCTTTCAGAGAATGGGTAGTGTGTATGAAGCATCTAAATTAAATCCTTTGGGACATCCAGTTGCTGCCATACGTGAAAAGAAAATCAGAAGTTGCACAGATACAATAAATATCAAAAGGTCAATAAGTGGTCGATCAATGACTGAAAGTTGATGGGGTTCAATTAATCTTTTGGTGTCTCGAGTCAAGTTCCTTAGTGTTGAAGGTTTACAGTGGTGAGACAGGGTTACTTAGGATTGGTCAGCTGCCAGCAAGAGCCACCTTGAGTTGTTTCTATTATTCAAATCAAATCAAATCTTTATTATGGTCATAGACCAGCCTAAATCTTTTATTATTATCTCTCTTATTCATTAAACATGAAACTCAGTCAACTGAACATTTTAAAATGTATCACAAATACCAGTGACTGATGCTAATGGTTGATATGGATTGCTGCCAGTGTCCTAGGTATCAACCAAGTATCTTCTTAAAACATACTATGTTCCAAGTAGCTGCGCAGTTCTGCTGGTGTTGTTTGGGAAGCTGCAATTCCTTGATGTATTTTATAAAATTCTTGGACATGGTACCAACTGCCCTGATGACAATGGGTATCACTGTTACATGTTTCATCCATAATCACATAGTTTCGATGGCCAGGTCGCAATATTTTGTGATTTTTTCCAGTTCTTTTTCTTCGACACTGGCGTCTCCTGGTACAGCGATATCAATAAATTGTACACTTCAGCCCTCAACAACCATAATATCTGCCATGTTGTGTTCCAAATGGTGATCCATCTGTATTCGAAAGTCCCACAAGAGTCCCATTTTCTCATTTTCGATAACTTTTTCCACTTTATGTTCCCATGACTTTTTGGATACAAGTAAGGCATATTTTTTATATTTATTTATTTATTTATTAATGGGACTTATATGTCACCCATCTCCAAGACTCGGGCTTACAAATAAAACAACAGCAACAATAAATAATTTAAAAGCAGATTAAACTAAATAAGCCCCATTACAATTACAAGTACACCCATAAAAATATCCCTTAAAACTATCCCATAAAAACCATCCCGCCCCAGAAAATCACAACCCGGATTGGTTAAACAACCAGGTCTTCAAGTCATGGCGGAAGGTGCGGAGGTCAGGGGCCAGACGGAGCTCCAGGGAAGTTGGTTCCAGAGGTCTGGGGCCGCTATAGAATAGGCTCGCGTCGGGGACCGCCAGCCGGCATTGGCCAGCCGATGGGACCCCAAGGAGTCCTTGCCTATGTGCTCGCACAGGGCGGTTGGCATTTGATGTCGGCAGGAGCCGCTCCCTTAAATATTGGGGACCCATGTCATGAAGGACTTTGAATGTTAACACTAAAACCTTGAATCTCACCCGAGCGCAACCGCAGCCAATGAAGGCAGCGCAGGAGGGGGTAACATGGGAGAACCAGGAAACTCCCATCACCACCACGCCAGATTCTGCACCAGCTGCAATCTCCGGATGGTATGCAAGGGCAGTCCTAAATAGAGAGCGTTGCAGTAGTCAAGTCTGGAGGTAACAAGGGCATGAGTAACCGCGCGCAGGGCATCTCGGTCCAGAAAAGGGAGCAGCTGGCTAACCAGACGGCTGGGCAAAGGCCCCCTGGCGACGGCCCCCACCTGCTCCTCCAACCGAGCCGAAGGCCCAGGAGGACCCCAGATTCCGCCCTATCCACAGGGGGTAATACCACTCCCCTATGGCCAAAGATGGACACTCCAAACTGGGCCGAGATGCCGGTATGCACAGCCACTCAGTCTTGGCCGGGTTGAGACAAGCATGTTTCCGCTCATCCAAATCCGCACGCATCCAGACACTGGGTCATCAGGAGAGGGCATCACCGATCTGGTTCGGGTGGAAATGTACAGCTGAGTATCATCAGCGCACTGATGGAAACTCACCCCAAAACCACGGATGATCTCACCCAGCGCTTCATGTAGATGTTAAATAGCAGGGGAGAGGACCGACCCCTGAGGGACCCACAAGAGAGCACCCTCGAGGTAGACCTCTGCCCCCCCGCCAACACCGACTGCGATCGCCTCGAGAGGTAGGAGGTGAACCACCAAGCACAGTGCCCCTATACCCAACCCCGAGGCCGCAGAAGGATACCATGGTCGATGGTATCGAAAGCCGCTGAGAGGTCTAATAGGACCAGGACAGAGGAAAACCCCTGTCCCGAGCCCTCCAGAGATCATCCATCAGTGCGACCAATGCCGCCTCCGTGCTGAAACCAGGCCGAAGCCCGATTGATACGGATCCAGGTAGTCCGCTTCATCCAGGAAAAGCGGAAACTGCTGAGCCACCATTACTCTCAACAACCTTCGCTAAAAACGAAGGTTGGAGACTGGACGAAAGTTGTCTAACACGGTAGGGTCCAGGGCAGGCTTCTTCAGAAGGGGTCTCACCACCGCCTCCTTCAAGGCGTGGGAAAGACACCCTCCCTTAATGAAGCGCTGACAACTGCCCGAGCCAGTCAGGTGACCTCCCTGGCGGCATAAGCCAGCCAGGAAGGGCACGGGTCCAACAAACATGTGGTGGAACTCAGACGCCGCATAATCCCGTCCACTTCATCCTCGGAAACAGAGTCGAACTCATCCCAGATCATACTGGCCAGACTGCCTGCATCCCGCTCTCAGACCACTGCAAATCAGAGGACAACCCGCCCGAATTTGAGCGATCTTATCCGACAGATATTGACCAAACTCCTCAGCCCTGCCCCGCAACGGGTCCGCCCCCTCCCCTACACAAAGGAGAGAACGGGTTACCCGAAACAGGGCGGCTGGGCGGTTATGCGGACGCTATGAGGGCGAGAGATAAGACTTCTCGCTGCCCTCATAGCTACCAGGTAAGTCCTAATATAGGCTCTTAGCTGGGCTCGATCGGACTGGGAACGGGTGGACCTCCACCTGCTCTCTAAGCCCCTCCGACGGCGTTTCATCTCCCGGAGCTCCTCCGAATACCAAGGAGCCATCCGGGATCCACGACGTGTGAGGGGTCGCATGGGGACAACCCTGTCGAGAGCCTCTGAAGCAGCCTGCTGCCAAGCAGCCGCCAGGTCCTCGACAGAGCTGTGGGCAAGGGAAGAGGGAAGAAACCCCAGCTCCGCCGAGAACCGCCCGGTCCATAAGGCCTGGGGCGGAACCATCTAAGCGTTCCTCATCCCAGCAGTGGGGGCAGCCTGTTGGAAGACCAGCCGTAGGAGATAGTGATCAGACCATGGAATGGGCACAGCCGTAAAAGTGGCCTGCCCTCTGTCACTACACCACTGTTCGGAGACAAAAATTAGGTCAAGAGTGTTCCCCTCATGGGTCGGGCCCTGAATTAATTGGGTCAGGCCCATGGCCTCCATAGAAGCCATGAATTCCTGGGCTAAACCCGACGCATCCCCCAGGGAGGGCAGATTGAAGTCCCCCAGGACTATAAGCCCCGAACTCCACCGCCACCCCCGAGAACATCGAGAAGCCCAGGTAGGGCCGCTGTCACATAGCTGGGTGAAAGGTATGCGAGCAGCAAGCCCACCCACCATTGGCCCCCACCTCAAGAGGAGTGTCTCACTCCCGCCTATCTCTGGAACAGTGACCTCCCTTGGAAACAAGGTCTCCCGAATAACCACGGCCACCCCACCACCCCTACCCTGGGCCCGAGGCGGTGCAAAACCCAAAACCTGGAGGGCACAAATCTACCAGAGGGACACCGCCCTCTGGGCCCAACCAGGTCTCGGTGATGCAGGCCAGGTCCGCAGCCTCCTCCTCAATTACCTCACGGAGGCGGGTGGACTTATTAGCCACGGACCTGGCATTAAAATACACCAGTCTAAGCCCAGGGGTCCCAGTTCCCATGCCCCCCTGGGAGGAGGCTAGGGTCGGAGCAAGCAACCGCACAAAGATGGCGGGTGCGTGCTCCCAACACATGATATGGCCCTATGCCTCTCCGTTTCCTGCCAACACCAACCACCCTGGGAATCGCGGCCCCCACCTCAGGCCCCGGAGCCCTGACGAACGGGTATAATGACCAGTAGATTAATTTAGCAACTCGGTCATGTCTAGCTTTGTAATCAGTTTGTGCAATTTATCTGCGCTCACATATTAAATGTGAAACAGTTTCAACTTTGTCATTGCAAAGTGGGCAGTTTGGATTGTCAGTGGGTTTTTTGTATCTTCGGCTTATTATTATTGTTGTTGTTATTCACAATTAAAGTAATATTTATCAAATTATTTTCATATAATAAGTGTTTGGGGGGTGGGGTTGATGAACAATCAGAAACTTTATGAAGGAGCTGAAGAGTTTGGGGTCCTAAATCAATGTTTACTCTCCAATGTAGCAGTTGGAGAAAAACCTTGACCCATCAACAAACTGTTTAAGCAGACCAGAAGCAAATTCCAATAGCAATATATCTCTAGGTACCCAAGCTGGGTTACTGCCTACAGTACAGAACTATGTATTCTTTTGAGCCTCTCTTCCCATTCCACTCATAAATTATCCAGTCCCTGCCCTGAGTATTCAGGCTCTGCACACCCACTCAATCTTGCTCAGACCCCACTCTTGGAGATCTGATCAGAAACCTTGAGAAATTCAACCATATCTGGGTGTACAATAGTTGAAAAAAGAAGATGTAATCAGGAACAAGGTAGCTTTTAAAATGCTAGCATCAGCATTTAGGAAATAAATAGGTCTATATTGGAACATACTATAAGATTTTGCTAAAGAGTTGAAAAAAGTTCAACATATACAGATAGTCCTCTACTTACAGTCTTTTGTTTAGTGACTGTTTGAAGTTAGGTACTGAAAAAAGTGATTTACAATCAGTCTGTCAGGGTTCCGGCAGTTACTCCAATTAAATCATGAACCTCGGGCCACACTCCCAAAACTAAAGAGGATTTATTTAAAGGTAACATTCTCCGTCGGCACTAACCTGGGTGTAGCCAACTCTGAAATATGTTGTTACCTTCAAATAAATCCTCTTTAATACCATCAAATAAATTCACTTACATAAGGAGAATATTGGGAAATTGGAAGTATACCTTTGAAATGCTGAAAATAGTTTATTGGTTTTCCTATAGTAGAATCTCTATATATTTTCCACCTCTAAATTCTATGTAGAATATAGTATTATACTACTTAATTTGCTTCAGTTTACAATTGGTTAGTTCAAATTTAGCAGAGAACATGAAACTGTATTGCTCAGGAGATGCATGAAATGCAAAACAATTAACAATTCTTTAATTTTTTCCTCTAGAGATTTAACTTTAATCATTGCTTCTTTTATGAGAAGCACATGCAATAATACAACTTGTAATAAATGATTTTGCTGCAAGAAAAGTGATGAAATGAAGTCCCTAATGATAGTAAACAACAACAACAACAACCTACCATTCCTGCTCCATCTGCTTAATAAAATCATTATCATTCAACCACAAGTTACACATTCAAAGATCATTTCAAAGATATATGTAAATAATTGACCAACGATAGGGATGAGCCAAACATTTGAAACCTGAAATATTCTAACCTCGCAATGGCCATTTTGAGCATTGTAAGTGCCTTTTGAGACTTTTGTTTCAAGTTTCAAACAAAAATAATTCAGCTGTTCCAAGCACAACTGAGCCTTTGTGTCTTGGCTGGCTGATCCTGCTCCATTCCACAGCAGAGATGCCCATGTTGCTACTGGTTTAGACTGGATGAAATGATAGGAAAGCAAAGATCCAAAGGTATGTGTTTTTTCAAAAGCTACTAGATTCTCTTGGTTCTTCCTTTGAAAATGTTTCCTTCTCATCCAAGAAGCTTCTTCAGTTCTGAAGATTTTCTTGGATGAGAACTGAAATGTTTTCAAAGAAAAAGACAAGGAAGTCCAGTTGCCTTTGGAAAAAGCACCTTTGGGACAACCATGACCTAGATGATTGGGAATCTCCATAGACAGGAGAATAAAGAGGAAAAGAGCAGTTAAACACACTGCCAGACAGAAGGCGACTTTTTCTGCAGCCCTATGCACAAGCAAAAATTTGCAGAAAAGGAATGCAAATGAAGTGCAAAACCCTAAAACTTAGTAAAATTGTAGATAATTTTAAAATCAAAATTGTAAAATGAATGGAAGTGGAGTAGAATAGAATAGAGAGAGAGAGAGGAGAGAGAGAGAGAAGAGAAGAGAGAAGAGAAGAGAAGAGAGAGAAGAAAGAGAAGAGAAGAGAAGAGAAGAGAATCATTGGCCAAGTATGATTGGACACACAAGGAATTGGACACACAAGTCATAAGCTCTCAGTGTACATACCAGAGCTGGTATTCAGTAGGTTCTGACCAGTTCTGGAGAACCAGTAGCGGAAATTTTGAGAAGTTTGGAGAACCAGTAAATACCACCTCTGACTAGAGATTTTACAGCATCCTTCCCTGCCACCCACCAAGCCATGCCCACAGAACCAGTAGTAAAAAAAGTTTGAATCCCACCACTGGTACATACAAAGAACAAAGTGATATAATCATAAATACCAATAGGAGAAGGTAATAAAAAGATGAGAAGGATAATAGTAATGAAGCCATATGATATGGGTAAATGTCCTTAACTATGGGTAAAATGCTAATGGAGAAGTATGTTCAAGTGTTTAGCTGATGTTTTTAGTTCTCCAACAATATAATTGGATTCAATTTGTTATGTGATCGCTGATGTCTTGAAATAATGTACAAATGTTGAAAAAAAACAGTGATGTAGAGTACTGCAAGCTGCAGGTAGAACGTGTGATTTGAAGAATCCCAAACAGTGGTTTTTCTGATATAACAATTGTAGTAGTTTTTTCTTTCAAAACAATATTTTCATGTTTAACCAATCCGTTGGTTTTAACCAAACTATTTGTTTGGAGATGCTAGTAATCAAAATTCACAGGCCCAACACATGAAGAGCGATATTGCCTTTTTGCATCTAACGCAATAATTGCCATGACTTGTAATTTAATTTGTAGCACTGGTGTGTGCATTTGTCTGGATGTGTGTGTTTGTGTCTGTCTGCATAGAGAAAGAGACTTTGCTGATTGCTGGGATCAGGGATGGGATGCTACCGGTTCGGCCCGGTTCTATAGAACCAGTAGCTCTGAAGAGCAGCAGACACCAAAACAGATAACAGATAACAGATAACAGACAGATAATCAGAGTTGAAAGGGACCTTATAGGATAGTCATCTAGTCCAGGGGTCACCAACATTTTGGACCTCAGGGACCACCAAACTCATAATTTTAAATCCCAGGGATCACTAACTGGTTCTGTGAGCATAGCCTAATTTGTGGGTGTGGCTTGGTGGTCATGTGACTGGCTGGGCATGGCTTGTATGTAAATATTATAAATATTTATATAAATATTGATTTTTTTTATAAAAAAGAGCACCTTTTACCCAAAATCAGGCAAAGCAGGCACACAGATTGAGTTTCTCACAGAATCACAGATTCATTCAGAGATCTATCTATCTGCCATTGACTAGCTCAGTCTGTCACATAAAATTTGCTTGCTAGCAAACTCATAAAATTTGCTAGTAAGCAAACTCAGAAAATTAACTCACAACACACCACGTATGTAAATATTGAATTTTTATTTAAAAAGAGCAACTTTTACCCAAAATCAGGCAAAGCAGACAGGCAGATTGAGTTGCTCACACAATCATTCAGTGATCTATCTATCTGCCATCGGCTAGCTCAGTCTCTCAAATTTGCTTGCCATGAGTCTGCACTGAATAATAGAATCTTCAGTCATAAGGGAGGTTCAGCTGTGCTTAAAAGCAGAGCTGAAGATCTAAAGACTAGCTAGAAAGCAAGAAATCCAACCATTTCCTGCTTCCTAGCTAATCTAAATCTCCCAGCACAGCAGAACAGATGATGGTCAGAAAAAGAAAAAATAGCAATTTAGCAGGCAAGTTTGCTGGGTAAGGAGTGAGTGGGCAGTGAGGGTTCCCACAGGCCGTGTGTGCAGTGCAGCCTTGTGTTTCTGAGCAGTCTGGATTAATTGCTTTGGGGGTTTGCTCTGGGGTGAGATTTCGCTGTGGCCCACCAAAATTTTCTCACGGCCCACCAGTGGGCCACGGCCCACCAGTTGGTGACCGCTGATCTAGTCCAACCCACACCCAAGCGGGAGACCCTTCACTATTTCTGACAAATGGCAGTCCAATCTCTTCTTGAAGGTCTCAAGTGATGGTTTTCCCACAACTTCCAAGGGCAAGTTGTTCCATTGGTTGGTTGTTCTCACTGTCAGAAAGTTTCTCCTTATTTCCAGGTTAAATCTCTCCTTGGTCAGTTTCCATCCATTATTCCTTGTCTGGCCTACAGGCACCTTAGAAAATAGCTTGACTCCCCTCTTTTCTGTGGCAGCCCCTCAAATATTGGAACACTGCTATCATGTCTCCCCTGGTCCTTCTCTTCACTAGACTAGCCAAGCCCAGTTCCTGTAACACTTCGGTGTCTGCTACTCTGGCCCAGCCACCTGCCTGGGCTCTTGGCTGTCCTTTCTTTCCTGCTTTTTCAACCTCAGCTGCTTTGCACGGCACAGCTGAGGTTGAAAAAGCAGGAAAGAAGAGGATTTTCAAATGCTGTGCACCCGCGCACAGCACTTATCAGCTGCCCTGCCAGAGAACTGGCAAATTGCACCACTGGCTGGCCCCGCCCCGCCTGCTCACTCCTTACCTGGCATGCGTGCCATCAAACTTGCCTGCTAAATTGCTATTTTTCCTTCTTTTTTTTGCCTGACCATCAGCTATTCTGCTTGCCGGGAGATTTAGGTTAGCTAGAAAGCAGGAAATCGTCAAGATTTCTTGCTTTCTAGCTAATCTAAAAGCAGAGCTGAGCCTGAAGCTTCTATTGTTCAGTGCAGACTCAGGTAGCAGATGGCAGAAACACAGATCTCTAAGTGAATCTGTGATTCTGTGAGAAACTCAATCTGCCTGCCTGCTCTGCCTGATTTTGGGTAAAAGTTGCTCTTTTTTATTTAAAAAAAATCAATATTTACATGCATAATGTGTTGTGAGTTAATTTTGTGAGTTTGCTTGCTAGCAAATTTTATGAGTTTGCTAGCAAGCAAATGTTATATGAAAGACTCAGGTAGCCGATTGCAGAAAGATAGATCTCTGAATGAATCTGTGGTTCTGTGAGCAACTCAATGTGCCTGCCTGCTTTACCAGATATTGGGTAAAAGTTGCTGTTTTTTTATAAAAAAATTCAATATTTACATACATAGCGTGTTGTAAGTTAATTTTGTGAGTTTGCTTGCTAGCAAATTTTATGAGTTTGCTAGCAAACAAATTTTATGTGACAGACTCAGGTAGCCAATTGCAGAAAGATAGATCTCTGAATGAAAAATTCAATATTTACGTAAATATTTATAATATTTACATACAAGCCATGCCCAGCCAGACACATGAACACCAAGCCACACCCACAAATTAGGCCACACCCACAGAACCGGTTGTTAAGAAATTTGAATCCCACCTCTGGCTGAGATCCAGTGTAGTTGGTGACTAAGGTGTTCTAGTAAAACCAGGTTCAAGTCCGCTCTTAGCCATGGATAGTCACCAAATGACTTGACCCAATCTACTGTGCAGTATTGTTGGCTGAGGGGGGGGAAATAAAAGGTGGAGAGTCCTATATCAGTTGCCTTCAGCTTTTTGAGGAAAGGCAGGACTTTTAAATCAAATCAATAAATAAATACATAATTCCCATCACATTCCAAATATAGCTAGCAAAATTTTTACATCATGTGAAAAAAAAACAGCAAAATTATAAGTATTTCTTCTAAACTTTCTTAGGAATGATGAGACCATACCTCATATATTTTTGTGTGTGTGTGTGTGTGTGTGTGCCTGCCTGTGTGTAGCCTATTGAAGCAGTTTTGAACAACAATACAGTGTCAACCATAGAAATAAATGTCACTACAGTATGAAATGTTCTCTGCAATGAATAACTGCAGAAATTTCTGTCACTTATTGAGGATATTATGTAAGGGTCAGATCAGTATGGCATTTTCCATCATTAGAGTGAATACAACTCTTGGAGACATTAGCAATAAAAAAAACATAATACAGGCTTCTAAGATTATAGCTGTGCACTAACTGAATTTACATGTATGCTCAGTGACAGTTTATTATTATTTATTTCAATTTATTGTATCCTTTTATTTTTTTTCAGATTGTGTAGCCAATCTAACTGAAGTATTCTTGTTAGGTAACAGTTAAGAGAAAATAAAATATACAAAATATATGAGCTGAAATATGCATGATTCCTGTCTCAATAACATATTCTCATTCTCTCTCTCTCTCTCTCTCTCTCTCTCTCTCTCTCTCTCTCTCTCCCTCCCTCCCTCCCTCCCTCTCCCTCCCTTTCCCTCTCCCTCTCCCTGACAGAATAGTAATAGTTTCTGTTAAGTCTGCATGAAGAGACAGACGCGGAGTGCTTCAAGCTCTTTTGTTTATTAGTGACTACAGCTCAGAATGGACCCCACTGGCTTTGCTGCGGCTGCTACTTATAGCCGGCAGCCGCAGCTGACAGCCAATCAGAGTGCAGGGTTTTCCCGCACTTTCTAAACCAATCATTTCCAACACTTTACAAGAACAATTCAAACTTAACCAATGATTTCAAACCTGCATACATAACAGTTTCCAAACTGGGGAATGATTGTCAGGCCTGAAGTAACAAAGCTGTTAATCACAGTCTGAAGTTAGTTTAAGATTTTGTTTGTTTCTGTCAGAGTGTTTACAGTGTGACTACTATTGTGAGACAACCCAGGAGCAAAACACAGGACACAGAGGCTTTGTCTTTTAACAGTGGTTTATATACAAGATCACTATATACATACATGTGTTAGGCAAACACCAGGCAATCAATCAATCTACACTGAGAACAACAATGGAAATATGACACGAGAGAGAGAGAGAGAGAGAGAGAGATGCCCTTACATGGCCTCCTTTATATAGACAGCTTCTTAAAGTGGCAATACTCTGCTGATTCATCTTCAGTTCATCATCTTGGCTTATAGCCTTAAAGCAGCTGGTCAGCTATTAAATCTTTATTATCTTAAGAATTTTAAACCTGATATGGTTTCCTTACTTAAACAGAAAACTGTGGTTATCTAAATACTACCAGATTTAATTGTGATCATCAGGAAGAAAGGAGGCAATATAGAACAGTCACAAGTGCATGTGTGTTTAAGCTATGGTCAGAAAAATCAAGCTGATAAGTGTCCAGTGAGACTCATGATGAATTAGATGTCTCTGAGGGATCAGAGACGTTATTGCAGAGAGATTAGCAGCCAGACTCCATTTTCTAGTTGGCCAAATCTCTCTGGATAAAGGAGAGATTGTGAGATTGCCGACTTGCACTCCAGAATCATCATGAGTAAACTATAGGAACTGAGCTTTCTGCAGCCAGCTTGTGAGTTCAGCTGCTGGAAGTTGGATTTCCATCTAAGCTCCCAGCCATCATGTAGTCTTATGGATACAAGGTTATGCAAAGTCTCATTTCTAAATCACTTTTGGAAATCGCTTATTAATCACTTTTCAACTATTAAGAGCCTTTCAATAGGCAAGTTTCACAAAATGCACCTGGCAAGTTTCCTTCAATCTTAATCAAAAAGTTTTAAATATAAATTCATGGACATTTTAAAATCTCTCTTTAAAAAAAGTAATGGCAAAAGGATGATTAGATTTGTTGATTTTGGAAAGTTCTAGGTGGACTAGGGAACAGATGGATTTGAAATACATTTCTGAAATTGAGCATGGGAATCATGCTGGCAACCCCAACAGTATAATCAATGCAATTCACATAAAAAAACACATCATTACTCTGATCACACTGTTGTGGCTGCCAGTTTGATTTTTTGACTATGCCCTACAGAGACTCCTAGGCACAAGACTTAATTATGTCTTCAATTTCATAGTTTGAAAATTGATGGTCAATAAATGAGGCCACATTTACTGAGCATGCATATAGAGGAAGACAATATATCTTCAATTTTCTAAGTCTATTGAGAGTAGCCCATGATGCTTCTGGGTTCTTTGGGGATAGTTACAACTGGCAAGACAAAATTAAGATGAGACATAAGAATCCGTAAGTATGTCATAGTAAACAAACAAAGAAAGCAAACAAACTTGTACATTCCTCATTGTTCCTAGCGGTAGCAGAGACTGAGTAGTATCCCTCATCCTACAGCTTATTCTTTATGGTAAATCCAAATTCTTCTGAATTCTGGTTTATTACACTCAACTGTATGTAGGAAAGAGATTAATAAGTATAGGTGGGAATGCTTCCTTAGTCATGCCAACATATTTATTAAAAATTATAGTCTCTTTCTTTCTAAAATAATAATATACTAGCTGACAAAAGGCAATTAAATACATAAAACACAATTAAAAACAGTTCAAAATATAACACAAAGCAGTCCAAAATACTAAAATCAGGTTCAGTAGAAAACTACCAATTTCTTTAGTAGTAAACTACCAATTAGAACAAACTACCAATTTATTTCTATTATAAGCTACATTCCGTAAACAACAAGTTTAGCACTGATTGCAAGAAGCAGCATAGAGAGAGAAATGTGCTCATGTAGCACTGAAACTATTAGGGGATCTTTGGGCTAACAGCAGTAGATCCTAAAGACAAGTCAGCACAAGAAATTACAAAGCAGTTTTCATTCGGAGCATTGTTAAAGGAGGTTGAAAATAGCTTCTTTTGGGTTTGCACAAAGGGACAATATGCACACATAAAATGGCTGCAGATGTGGCACCAGCAAAAAATAATGGCCCAGGATGGAGCTGGTTATGACTATCAAGAAATCCTTACAAGGATTTTTCTGCACACCTTCCATAAATATCAAGTGCTGAACTTTAATGCATGGAGCTACAATATTGTGGTTATAACTCAGTGGTGAGCTTAAAATTGGCTATACAGCATAAATAATGTGGCGATTTCAAGTGGATCTTGGCATCACATAATGTTTGGTAGCACATAATCCCAACTATGGAAACGGGGATGTAAGCGGGTTTGAGGTAGAGTATGGAATGTTTTACAACATTTCTGTTTGTTTAAAGTTATTTTTAAAGACCACACACCCTAGCAAAGCTGTAGTTCTTTGGAGTGGGATTACACCAAGGTGGCCTTCAGTCTACCCTGTTGGCCAATCCCTAAGAACAAAACTACAGGGAATAAAGAAAGCAAAGTGAAATAATTACAGATCATTACAAACTGAAGTGTTTCCTATCTATCCCCAATTTACACACACACACACACCGATGACCACACACTCCATCCCTTTCGCATTCAGTTAGCAAATCAACTGTATTCTGGACAGACCAATCCTTAACAGTTCAGGCTTGCACTGCCACATATATTCTACTTCTCAGCAAAGCTCAATGAGAACAAATAATCTGCCATGGTAATTATAACTCTGGACTCAATGGTGATTTAGAATCAAAGGGGAAGGGCCTTGTGGATTCTTCTCCTCCTCCCAAAATTGGTTCTAAATATGCAAAATTCTCAGAGGAGTAGTTGGGGATTTAAGGAAATTACCTGAAAATTAAATTTCTTTGCTTGTATTCATGCACTTTGTTTCTAATGATCACGGTTGTGGAAGTACAGGCAAAGATGCATATATTCACTCTCTGTTCTGCTCACATGAAGGCTGAATTGATATCTTTCATCTAAGTTATCAGTGAAGACAAAGTTGATGCCCCAGAGTTACTATAAACTCTAAAGCTCTGGACAAACAAGTCCATTTGTTTATCCCTTTCCTTACAAAGGAACTGTGTTTTTATTAAAGAGATCAATCACCAGCATACAGTTTAACAGCTTGAGCTATTCATGTATGGCTGGGAAAAAAGAGAGAAAGAGGGCTGGTTTAAAGTACATAACTCACAAGCATTGAAATGGCTATAAAATCACTTCTTCCTTTCTGAATAATATATATTTTAATTGTATAATTCTTATACAGTGAAAAGCCTCCTTCTAAGTATCCAGAGAACTTGAGATCAAAAAGTAGCCCTCAAAGACCTCAATTATACATTGCAATTATTAGAACTGAGCCCCTAAAAATGTATATATTTTTAATGGTACTAATAACAAAGCTTGTTACTTATATAGCACTATTCCTTTGTACTCCAAGGTTTCCCATTATGCTTCAGGGGCAAATCCTAAGGCCAATCAGATTGGTTTTATAAATGGTTTTCCTTCCACACATACAAAAAACCCCAATCTTTACATCACGAAGGTACATGGTTGAGATTAATGAAACTTATTTATATTAGTTCTTCAAATTCTTTCCTTAACTCCCAGCCCAAGTTATTATTTTTGTATTTGTCCTAAAACAAACCAAAATACTGATGATGTTATCTTGTTTGGGTAATGAAA
>CM019150.1:92621051-92700052 GCA_009733165.1 Naja naja | reverse complement strand
AACCCTATTTTAGCTACACTTCTCTTTTCCTTAGTGTATAATTGCTTCTGTTTGCTTATTGTTTCTGTAAGTTTGCATGAAGAGTCAGACGCGAAGAGCTTCAGTGAAGAGTTTATTCAGTGACTACAGCTCGAATGGACCCGAGTTGGCTGGGCTACGGCTGCCTCTATAGCCTGCCGTAGTTGCCAGCCAATGGGAGTGCAGGGTCTTCCCCACTATTTAAACCAATACCATTTGACATTTTGCAAGAAACAGTTCAAATAAACCAATAATATTCAAACCTACATACATAACACCCCTCCACTAGGTTCAGTCCATACCAAACCCAACCTATCTAATGTATTCCTTTAAATAGGTGGGGCTCTTACGTGTAGTGAGACTTGTGGTTCAGAAGTTTAACGTTCTCACCCAGTGAGAGGGGAAATGTGTCGCTGCATTTCCCTGCTGGGACTTCCTTTGAAAGGAGACCCTGTTAGGACTGTTAGAATCTGGTCTCCCTCCCAACCCATCTCCATTCCAATGTCAGCACCCAAGTCAGTAGTGTGATGCATCTTCCACTTCTAAGGATGGATCTTGGTATTGTGACAGGGTCGGATGGTTCCTGTCATAATGGCTCGTTACACATGGGGTTGATTCTTGCTTGCTGATTTTCCTCCTGTTCCTCCCCTTGCCCCTAGAAGTGACATCAGTGAGGGACCGAGAGAGACAGGGGCGATGTTCCTGTGGGAACCTGGATCTAAGTTGGTCAATGTGCCTGCTCCAGAGGAGTCCATCCTCCGTTTGTACCTGTAAGAATGAGGGCCAGTGATGTGAGTTATTAGCAGGAATCACAGAGGTTCACCTATAAGGTTCTTAGCATATACAGAATCACCACACTGAAAAGTACGAACTTTGGAAGTGGAATCCAGTGTGCGTTGGGTACGTAAGTTGGTGAAGGCGGTCAAGGGAAGACCTAAGTTTCCTACCCATCAACAACTCTGCTGGGGATAAGTTATTAGATGGGCTAGGAGTGATGTGCTGAGCACTAAGAAGTTTTTCAAGCTTCTCAGTGATGTCCCAGGACCCAGTTGCTGGAGCTCTCTTTGGTAAAGGCGTACAATGCGTTCAGCCAGCCATTAGCCGAAGGGTGCCCAGGGGCAGTGAGGGCATGTCTGATACCTGTTGTGCTAGAAAGGATTCAAAAATGTTAGATGTGAATTGAGGGGCCATTGTCAGAGAAACAAGAACATCTGTAACCCATGGGTTACAAACAGTTTTCTGAGCTGCTTGATGACAGCATCAGTTGTGTGGATGTCATGGGAAATACCTCGAGCCATTTGGAATATGCATCTACTATAACCAGAAAAGTGTGCCCTCTAGGAGGGCCTGCGAAATCAATGTGGATCCTAGACCACGGGCCCCTAGGACATTCCCATTCCTGTGTGGGGCGTGAGGTGGGCCAGGCCTGACTACCTGACAGTTGGGACAAGATGCAACCCAGTTTTCAACCATTTTGTCAATACCTGGCCCCCATACATAACTCCTGGCCAATCCCTTCATCCTCACAATCCCAGGATGACCTCATGTAACATTTCCAAAACCTCCCTTTGCAGTTTTGCAGGACCATAACCACTGTTACCCCACAAAATACATCCTCTTAATACAGATAATTCAGTTTGTCGACTTAAAAGGTTGGGCAAGGGAGGTAGATCTTGAAGAGGGCCAACATTTCTTAATCCAGCCTATAACAGGAGCCAATAAAATGTCTTTGGCAGTCTCTCTGGCAATTTCACCGCGTGTACTGGAAGCTTGGCAACAGTTTCTAGGAAAAAACGTGTGCACCTCAGGTTCAAAGTCCTCAGTGTGAGTAGGAAGTGGGCAGCGATCAAAGCATCAGCATGGCCAATGTCTTTGCCAGGTTTTGTGGATAAGCTTGTATGAATAAGCAGCAAGAAATTCAGTCCACCTCAGCATTCTTGGTGACAGGATAGTGGGTGTAGGTTTTCTCCTGCCACAATGCCAACCCGGTTTGTGATCTGTGACAATGGTAAATGTTCTTCCATATAGATACCTCATGAATTTCTGACAGCTGCAACAATTGCCAATGCTTGCCTTGTCCAATTGGCTGTAATTCCTCTCTGCTTTGGTCAACGTGCGAGAGTAAATGCAATGGGGCTTCCTCCCGCTGGGAAGCCTTTGGCTCAAAAAAAAACCCCACTCAAAAGGGGATGCATCACAAGCCAGTAAAAAGGCAAATTCTCAGAGAACTGTTATCAGTACAGCATCAGACGGATTAGTCTTTTAATATTGTTAAATGCTGATTGTTCCTTCCGCCCCAGACCCAAGCAGATTTTTTGTCCAGTAATCTGTGTAATGGTTCTGCAATGGTTTCCTTCTGTGGTAGGAACATGTGATAAAAGTTAATGAGTCCAAGGAAGCTTGCAAATCTGTTTTGCATTTTGGTCTAGGGGCTTCTGATTGTTTGAAATTGGCATCTGTAGGGTGGATGCCATGCTTGTCAATCATATAGCCCAAGAACTCAACCTTGTCAGTTCTAAGAGTGCATTTTCTTCCTTGACTTTTAACCCCGCTTTTTATCTAATTGTGACTTTCTTCTCTCTTGTAATTGAGTGTCATTTCAGCAGAGATTAACACATCATCAAAGTAAGGCACTACCCTGGCAGTCCTTGAGCATCCTTTCCATAAACCTTGGAAGATGCCTGGTGCCACGCTTACTCCAAACTGTAACCTTTTACATTTGAAGGCACCTCTATGAGTCACAATGGTTTGGGCCTCTGCAGTGGCATCATCAACTGTTAATTGTTGATATGCCTGGGCCTTGTTCCAAACTGGACTGTACCCTGCCAAGTGAATGTAATAAATGATGCACCACTGGAACTGGATATGCGCTCTGTTGAAGCGCATGGTTCAATGTCCCATGACACCATAGATAAATAGGAGCCTGAGTCCACTTCATTTGGCAAGGCCTTCCTTCAGTTAGTACCTTCACATGTACTTTTCTGCTTCTTAAGGGTGAAGAATGACCAATGGTGACTGTTTGATGAGTTTCATTCTTCTCATTTGCTTCTGTGTTGCGCCCATTTTCTCACTGAAGTGTTAGGCTTGAATTCTTTGTCAGGAAATTTCTTCTGTGGGGTGGAGTTCTGGGTGATTTGCAGACTCTTGCTAGATGACCTCTTTTTTCACAACGGAGGCAGATGGTATCAAGAAACTTGCATTCAGTGCAGGGGTGGCTTCCCCACAACCTCTGCAGTAAAAATCTTGCCTCTTTCTTCCCAGGTCTTTCTTTTTCCTCTCCATTCTGAGTCTATAAATTCCTTCCTCCACCTCACTACAGTCTGACTCAGAATCTATTTGCTCGCAATGAGTTGTTGTGGACTTTTCCACATCAGGATGGCTTGAGGCCTTGTAAATTTTCTTCATGGCTGCTGCTGAGGACTTGGTGGCTTCTGCTGAAGAGGCCTCTTCTATTGCTTCCTTCAGTGATCTTAGGTATCATTAATAACTTGCTCTGTAATACCTTGTCTTTAAGGCCTAGAACAAATCGATCGCGCATGGCCTCTTCTAAGTTGTTAAATTCACATGCACCCCCAATGTCCCTTAAACTTGCCATGAAGTCATTTACGTTTCGCTTTCCCCTTGATCCCGACGGTAAAACTCGTGTCTCTTAATGAGGCATGATACTTGTGGCGCGTAATGGGCTCTTAACAGCTTTTCTAAGTCAGGCCATTCCATTACCTTCACGTCTGCAGCTCCCGCCAATGCCTTGCCATCTTGAAAACTGCCGGACCGCAGTGTGTAAGAAAGACCGCCCTCTTCCGCTTCTCGGAAATGTCGGTGAGATCTTCCTCCAAATACATTTGGAAACGATCCGCATACGAGTCCCAGTCTTCTGCCGTCGATTGAACGGGCTGGGGGGTGTTCAGTGCAGCCATCTCTCTCAGCTTGTTTTCTGCATCGTCTTCTCTTCAGGAAGGATCCCATCCTCGTCGTCAGTGTTAAGTTTGCATGAAGAGTCAGACGCGGAGTGCTTCAGTGAAGGGTTTATTAGTGACTACAGCTCATAACGGACCCCATTTGGCTGGGCTGTGGCTGCTACTTATAGCCAGCAGCCGCAGTTGCCAGCCAATCAGAGTGCAGGATTTTCCGCACTTTTTAAACCAATCATTTCTGACATTTTACAAGAACAGTTCAAACTAAACCAATGACATTCAAACCTGCATACATAACAGTTTCCCATTTTGTTTTCTACCTTGTCATGATATAGGTTAGCCTAAAAAAAGCACAGCAAAGTGAGTATGTACATATGTACAAAATCTGGGCTACTTAAACATTCTTAATTTGTGCTGAATTTTATTTCAAATATTTTGTGTACTTTCATTAGGATGCTATGTTTTCTGTTATCCTGAAGATTTCTACAGTGACATTTAGGAATGGTGATTTATCCCACTTAAGTTGATTTCATCTGTCTTGAGCAAATGCTATCAGTTGCAACTAGAAATTTTATTTTCACTGTACTTAATTTTCTTTTTTCTTATCCTTTCCATTTGGAAAGTTGGCCATATAATATAATAGTATACTTGTCTATCTAATTTTTAGAGTTTGTAACTCATCATGACTGTCAAGTTGAGTCATAATTAACAAACTGTGAAAACAACTGAGTTGCAGCATATAGCCCAAGTTTGATTTGTGCTGCTTCTAGTTAATGTTTATTTCTTAAAACACCTCCTACTGCTTTTATAATCTATTGCTTTGTAATCTGAAAATATTTAAAACATGACAAGAGGGACGAACATGAAGTAAATAAATAGATTGGAATGAGGAAATATTAAGAATACAGATCACATTTTTAAATTTAATAATGTTGACCCAAAGTGGAGCACGTTTAAATTAAAATAATGTAAAAGTGCTTCACTCTGGGTCAACATTATTTATCAAATGGAAATGTGATAATAAAACATGTATAAAACACGGTAGGAATTCTCGAAACCAAAGCCAATAATCACCATCTTTCAAAAATGGGTTTAAATCTTTTGCATTGAGTATGGAATGTTTCCAGTGGAGATATGACATGGTGATGGCTTCATTGAGCAATATAAATGTAAAGAAAATGAATCAGCTTAAAGGGATAGAAAAAAGAAAACATCAGTCAAAATTTGAAGGCCTCTCCTTCTCCTCCACTTTATCTCCACAATGCTGCTTTAGAAGGATTATGTAGGAATACAGAGAATCACAAGGAGAATTATGTTAAGGGGGCATACAAAAAAAATGGATTCTCATTTTTCATAAAAAATAGTTCTGAGCATTTATTCAGTGCTTAAATGATTCCCATATATTATCTGCAAACACTAGCCAAATGGACACATCCTCAATAATAAAAGTAAACCAATTCTAATTGTATGGCATATATTCAAGGCCTCCTAAGCAATTTATCATATAAATTGCATTAAAGGTTGCCATTTTCTTCTAAACACTTCCTTACTTGCCTGAGGGATGAACTTTGAACATTCCTAAATACAGTCATATTTTCTCTAAACAAAATTAACAGAACATATTGTGATGGATCTATGTGGCCTGAAGTTTGGTACACCCCCTAGAAATCTAGAAGGTAGTCCATGTTAAGTTATTTCTACTTCAGGCTTAAGAAAACAAATCCCATCATTAATGGTCCAAAAAATTCCTAAAATTATTCCATTCGGGTCTTCTCTTTTGTCTCAATTGAAAAAGGGTCAGACCAGGGGTAGGGTTCTACCAGTTCGCACCTATTGTTAACATTCTAAGCAGTTTGGAGAACTGGTTGTTAGAAGAAATTACTGGCCTAATCCTGTAAGGAAGGCAGGAAGGAAATATTCTGGTGTTGCTTATAGAAACTGCCTCTCCGTTGACCCTTATTACATTCTTGGCAAGACTAGACTTCCTGTCTCAGGAACTTCTCTGGAGTTATTTTTCCCTCCTTTGCTGGTACTTTGCTTGTGTGGAGTGACCATTCAAAAGTTACAATGGCACTGAAAAAGGACTTATGACCATTTTTCACACTTACGACTGTTGCAGCATCCCCACAGTCATGAGAGGCCAGGCGAGAAGATGCGTACCTCGATGTGAGTGATATTGAGTTGGCCACCCCCAGCCAATAACATGCCATGTCCACCCCAAGCCACCAAGCCACGCCCACCACCTAAGCCATGCCCACAGAACCGATTGTTAAAAAATTTGAATCCCACCCCTGGGTCAGACCATAGCTACTCCTAGGTTCAGCTGATTACAATAGGCCAGTGATGGTGAACCTTTTTGTTGTGGTGTGCTGAAAGTGCACGTGCGTGTGTGAGATAGCAATGCGCCCCTACACACATGTGCGTACAACACTCCCGCTCCTCCCCCTTACCTGCACTGCCTCCCAACTGATTTTCAGCCTGTTTGAGGCTTTTTTTGCCCTCCCAGAGGCTTGAGGGAAGCTTCTGCAGCCTCAGGAGGCTGAAAATGGGCCGATTTCGACACTTCTGGTACTTCCGGAAGGCCCGTTTTTTGGGCCCCTGAGGCTACAGAGGCTTCCCTTGAGCCTTTGGGAGGGCGAAAATGGCCTTAAACGGGCTGAAAATCAGCTGCGAGGCACGTACATGCACAGTGTAGGTAAGTTTGGCTGGGGCACGTGTGCTACAGCTGTTCAGAGTGTGAATCCAAATTAAGCATCCAAAACACATGGCTATCTAGCGTCTGCATAACACATTCAGCAAAAGAGGGTGGCACAAGTAGAGCCAGCAGTGGTTAAGGCAGCAGGCTAGAAACTGGAAGACTGTGAGTTCTAGTCCTCTAGTCCTGGTTGGGTGACTTGGGCAAGTCACTCTTGCTCAGCCCAACTCACCTCACATGATGGTTGTTATAAGGAAAAATAGGAGGTGGAAGGAGTATTAGGTATGTTCACCACCTTGAATTGTTTATAAAAATAATATAGGGAGGCAAGGGTGGGATCCGACAGGGTTAACTACTGGTTCGTGGTGATTTACGATGTTTTACGACATTTGGTGATTTACGATGTGCTTCTCTGCATGCTGCGCGCGCGCCTGTAAATCTTCGTCAGCAGCGTTTGAAACAACATTTTGTTCCTGCTTTTCCACCGCAGCTGTGCCTCGCACAGCAGCTGAAGTTGAAACAGCAGGAAATAAAGATCAGGTCAGAGGCCAGGTGGGTGGGTGGGCCAAAAATGCAGCAGACAGAGAACCGGTTCTATGTCTGCTGCTCTTCAGAACTACCGGTTCTACAGAGCCGGACAGAACCGGTAGAAACACACCCCTGCAGGGAGGGATACAAATAAATAAAAGTAAAAACTCCTTTGAAAATCATTCAGTGGTTGAACCATTTGGGAGTTTGTCATCACATTCAATGGGGATCAGCATTCCTGTACCTATTCTCACTTCTGGGCTGATACAGAACCTGACGTGCTTTTCTACATGACACAACTCCAGGCAATTGAAAATTATTATGCTCCCCATCAATTGTCTATCTCAAGGCTAAACATATTGAGGTCCCTTAGTTTTGCTTAGACTCTAGTTTCCTGATCATTTTCATTGTCTTTCTCTATTTCAATTTCTTTTTTTTCTTCTGAATCTCATTTACATGTAACACCTAGAATTGGATATACAATTCAAGGAAGAACCTTCCTTTGCCCTCTCCTTTATTTTAAGTGATGAAAGGAAGCAAATATGTATCTCTTTCTCTCCTTTGGCCCTCCCATTATTTAGCCAATCAGCCAAAAGACTGTGGTAGAGATGATAAATGGCGACTGATTGCAAAAGGTAACTCTAATTCAAAGTACTCTGATGGAATACTGAACAGGTATTTTCATTGCCTTTTCTTTCCTACCAGGAGTTTTTGTCCAAGCAACATCAACACATTTTCTTCAATAAATGAACAAATATAAGGGTTTCTGACCCATTTCTTCAACTGGGTTATCTTTACCTAGTTTTAAAGCATATGAGAATAATAGATCACATATATTTATGCAGAAATATTGAAAATTCAAAAGGGTTCACAAATGTTTAAGCATTACTCTTTTCGTGTCTGTGTCTGTGTGTTTCTACTTTTCTCAGGGCTAGCCTGACAGTGGTGGGATTCAAATGTTTTTACCACCAGTTTGGTGGGTGTGGCTTGGTGGGCATGTTTGTCTGCATGTACACACTTTGCGTGGGTGCCAAACACGCACTTTGCACAGACACAGAGTTGTTTGCGCAGGCGAGAGGCGTTCTAACTCACCTCCTGCAAGCCTGCACTCTCCTGGTCGCTTCTGCAGCTGCTGCGTGGCACTCTTATGTGCCACGCAAAGCAGCTGTGCTTCAAATTCAGAGGATAAAGGTGACTATGGGAGCCCGAGTGGGCGGGCGGGCCCAACAACAGAGCGGCGGAGAGAATTAGTTCAGTCTCCACTGCTCATCGCCGCTAGCGGCTCGGCAGAACCAGGGTGAACCGGTAGAATATTATCACTGTAGCCTGAGTATGTTTCAAAGCTTTGAGAGTGCCTGATATGCACATGGAAGAAAGTACAGGTAATCCTTGACTTACAACAGTTCATTTAGTGACTGTTTGAAGTTACAATGGCACTGAAAAAAAAAACGTATGATCATTTTTCACACTTATGAAGCACCTATGGTTCTGTGATCCAATTTCAGACACTTGGCAACTGACTCACATTTATGCTGGCTGCAGTGTCTGAGGGGTCATGTAACCCCTTGTAGGAAGTTAGCACCTACCAGTCTCCTAGAAAAATGAAATATCCTGGGAAATATTTAAAAAGGCAGAATATTTCCTCTAAAAAGAGTAGAAACTCAGAAGCAGAAACTCACCTCAGAAGCAGAAGCTCACCCCCACCTTTGTTAATCTCACCCCCACCTTTGTTAACGGGTGGGCCATTACGGCCTGGGCCAGAATACTTTACATAACAAATATCTCCAGGTAAAGGTATAGCAATTGCTCAAAAGCCCTTTCAGTGCATCATCCAGCAAGGCTCAACCAAGCCTGGAACTCAGGACAGCCTACAGAGTTGCCCCTGGGAGTCTGACAACCAATCAGAATACAAGCTCAAATTCAAATCCCAACAGAGGGTATAAAACCCAGGCACTCTCAGCATATCAGCCCTTTTTCTTGATCTCTTCCTTCACCTTGAAGCATATGATCATCCTTCCTTTTCACTCTGGAGCTCCAGGCCATGTTGTCCTGATATTAAACCTTCCAAACAGCCTCCATGTTTCCAGTGTCTTTTTCCCCACTTGGAACTGAACCCAGAAGGATATTTCTTTCAACACCCCTTTGGCAATCTTCTGATAAGCAAAGTCAATGGGGAAGTTAAATTCACTTAACAACCGTGTTGCTAACTTAACACTCGTAGTGATTCACTTAACAACTGTGGTAAGAAAAGTCGTAAATGGAGCAAAACTCACTTAACACACATCTCACTTAGCAACAGACATTTTGGGCTCAATTGCGGTCATAAAGTTGAGGACTACCTATACTAACTTCCACTACTATAATTTCTAAGTTATTTAAATGAAATGGAGAGAGAGAGCCACATTTGCTCATAGAAGCTCATACATGCACATAGAATTGCTGAACTATGGCCATTCAACATTCAAAATAAGCACACTAAATTCTTCAGCGGAGGTTGGAATTACAATTCAGAAATCACATATACTCAGCTTCAGAGGGGTGATCCAACGTTATGAATTGCGGATTAATATTTTGTGCGATTAAAATGTTAGCAGTGATACTATTTTGCTGAAATCTTCTAGTAAAATTCATTAAATGATACGCTTCTGATCACGTTGGCGAAGAGTTTTTGTAAAAAACAAACAAACCCAAAAACCCAACAACTTAGTTCCTAGGCAGCTTCACTGCATGGTGTAATTTATTTATTTATTTTATTGGTAAAAGTCTGTGGAACCTTGAGTGAAAAGCAGGTTGTCATTTAGTCTAAAAGATAAATTTGATGGGCCTGGTCCATTTCCCTATGCAGACACATTTTGACACAGTGTATTTGAGTGCTAATAATGACATTAGGATATGTTGGAAAGAGATCTAATTCAGCATGCAGAAGTGACTTCGCTGTCATCTCCTATTTTCTGCACAATTGACAGCAGATACTTGGGGCTGAATTTTTATTTCAGGTCAAATTTCCAATGCAAGTGACTGTCTGTTAGAAACAGATAAGACCAAATCCAATACCAAGCCACTTGTTGGAAGTATCAACAGTGATGAGCATTTAAAAACGATGCTTGCTTTCTGTTTAGGACAATGTACAATGTATGTTTTTAACAGGCAGAATATCCAACCCACAAGACCCTGCAATTCCTCAGGTTTCTGGTGGGAGGGCTGTAGATGAGGAGTCTTTGTTGGGTATGTGTAGCGGAGGGTGCAAAGTGGAGAAAAGATAAGGCATTATTTTTTCAGCCAAGATAGCTCCTTGCTTGGTTGCAGTTTTGAAGAAAATCAAGGAGATGCAATACTTCATCTGTTTCAAAGGCAGAGGCATACCTAATTCTAGGCTTCTGCAAGAAGCAGCCTTACCTGCTTGTGACTTAGTATACTTCTAGAGATAAATATAGCTCTATATTGCTTATAAAGTTATGTCTTATGTGAAATTGTGGACTTTTCAGAAGGTGAAACAATCACGTATGAGGGTGAAGGTTTGTTCTCTGAGTAGGTTGTGGGTTGGTTTCTGAATGTTTCGTTACCAGGCAAGATGTCCTCTTCAGTGGGAGTTTAGGGGATGTCAGTGTAAGTGTTCTTCTATTTATAAAGGCTTCAGGTATGGGTGTGTCAAGTGAGGGTCAGGTGTGAGTCATCAGTGAGCCTTGTGATGAGCCTTAGTGATACATCAGGTCAGGGTCATCAGGAGGTGAACTGATGATGGTGGGGGGAGTTTGCATGGGTTGGTTGAGGGTTGGTGCTGTCTCTGGTTGGCTGTGTGGTTGGTTTGGATTCTGAGGGGTTTGTAGGCTGGTTGTAGGTCAATGGGCTTGCTTGTGGAGTGCCAAGCTTCGATGAACTCACAAGCATGGCGGGTGGTGGCGTGGCCAATGGTTTTTGTGTTGCTCCAATCAAACCGATGCTGTTGGTTTTGGTGTGGGTAGAGGTTAATACAATTATGCATTATGCATGTACGTACATATTTTGATTTATATGGCTGCTCACATCAACTACACTGCATGACTCTGAGTAGTGTGTATGCATTTTATTTTATTTTATTTTATTTTGAGCATCCTTTTTTAACGTAGAGAAATTGAAGCCTTCCACCTATTGAATGGCCAACAGGGTTTGGGATTTAAAGCTTGGCATAGATCAGAAACTGTATAGGGAGGAAGTGGAGCAGAAGGAGACAAAGGAGGAGGAGGAGAATCCCTGTATCAACAGAAAACAACTAGCAAATATGATTTACACCAGCTCAACTGTGTGCATTCTGATCATAGAGATTAGACTTCCTCAAATCTCATCCTCCATCTGAGAGTTCATTGCCCATCTGTGTTTGGTTTGTTTGATTAAGATTTTTTTAAACCTAATCTTACTGTTCTTATCATTTTTCTATCATTCCTAGGCATTGTTTTGTGTTGTTCACTGCTCAGAGTTGATTACAAGATGGATGACCGTATAGCTGCATAATATAATAAAATTATTCTCAGACAGCAATAGCAAATTATGGAAAACTAATGCACCAATAGTAAATTGATAAAGGACAGTGGGGTCTTTATAATAGCAGTGGGATTAATTTTGGCAGGTTAAGAAAGTATATCTTGATCAATATTTTGTTAAAAACCATTCTCTGGTTTGTGTTTAACAGACAAAACTGAAGAGCTACATAATAAGAATGCTGCCTAAAACAAGCTCCCCACCCAGCAAAATCTTGGATGCACGTGGATTATAATCTCAGGCCATCTCATTGACCATCTGGACCTTGTCATTAAAAGTGGCCAGACAGTGACGTGCTGACATTTTGCAAATTTCCATTTGACATGCCCTGTTATCTCAGCTGTCCTGTGTAATAGCTTTGCTTAAAGGACACTTGATGGCTTTTAATATAGAGCAGCTTGACGCTTACAGTGTTAATACCAGATAGTATAACTTTGGGAGTAGTTAATTATCTCTGTAGTGCTACAGGATATTGTAACTTTGAAACCAAAATGAGCTGCAAGAGGTTATCTCTGAACTCGAAATCCTAAGGAAATTGAACCAAGATCAGGGTTCCAAAACTGAAACAGTGTTTTCCTAGAAAAAGATTGTTACTCCCCCCCCTCCACCTTGGTGTACTGAAAAGGAAGCATAAATAATATTTTCCGATAAGCCAGTTCTAAAAGATACCTATGGAAGCTTCTGGAAGCTTGGCATCACTTCTGCACATCATGGCCAACTTGAAACATGCAGGAATCTGGAGTTTTGTCCAAGTCATGAACAACTCTTGGTCCTGACCCCTAACCCTTTGCAGCAATACTGGGCCTACTCTGAAAGCCAGGGAAAATAAATAATTGGGTCTTAACACAAACAGGTTTGGCTTCATATCCTACAGGTAGACTTACATCCACAATGGATGGAGCCCAACATTTCTGTTGCTAAACGACACAATTGAGTTTTGCCCCATTTTACGACCTTTCTTGGCACAGTTGTTAAGTGAATCACTACAGTTGTTAAGTTAGTAAGGTTGCAAAAAGTGATCACATGACCCCTGGGACACTGCAACCATCCTAACTATAAACCAGTTGCCAAGCACCTGAATTTTGATCACACGAACACAGGGGTGCTGCAACAGCCATAAGTGTGAAAAACAGACACGTCACTTTTTCCAGTGCCGCTGTAACTAAATGAATGGTTGTAAGTCAAGAATTTCCTGTATAACATTAATTGAATATAATTAATATTAGGTTATCATTTTCCCTGTCTCCTTAATAGCAGCTGTTTATATTCTGAACCAAAATCTAAGACATTTGAGGACTGCTTTTCACCTTGTCTCTTCTAGGCTGTATAGGTGGATACTTCTTGTTTAGCAACTGTCTCATTTAGTGACCTACATCTATATGCATTATAGTTAGCTATAGCTGCTCAGGTGGAGGAAAATGTTCCCTAATTCTTCATAAGAGGGGTTGAAGGAATCCAGATGTTTCATCCCGGTGTCATTAATTAAGTGGGAAGCATCCTTTGGGTTTACGAGTTGAGTCTGGAAGACTTTGGGAATCCATGCATGAATCTTATCATTACGGAGGGCAACATTGTAGTTATTATTTATTTTAAATTGTGTGGTTTTTAGAATGAATTTGGCTTGTCTATTTAATATTGTTTTAGTTAATCTATTTATTGTATTGTTTTTAGTTGTGAACCGCCCTGAGTCCCTTTTGGAGAGGGGGCGGCATACAAGTCAAACAAACAAACAAACAAACAAATAAATAAATAAATCCCCCGAATGTTTTAGAAGAGTGAAATCTCTCTCACTCAAGATTTGATCTAGAAAATGGAATTCCTAATACCTGATTCTTTGTTAATAAGGCAGCAGTAGCTTGTCACTAGAAGCAGAAGACAGAATGGAAGGGACCTTGGAGGTCTTCTAAGTCCAGTGGTCACCAACCAGTGGGCCGGGGCCCACTGGTGGTGCATGAGAAAATTTTGGTGGTCCGCAGAGAAATGCCACCCCCAAAGCACCCCCCAAAGCAATTAATCCAGGTTGTGTGGGAACACAAGGCTGCGCTGCCCACATGGCCCACGGGAACACAAGGCTTGCGCCACTTGCATTGTGAACAACACAGGGTAGTGAGGGGAGGGGGAAAGAGCAGAGGGGGGGAACTTGCCCCACTCTCCCCACGCACCTGGCCTGGCCACCAGGCTGCTTCTTTCTGCTTCTTTCTTCTTCTGCTTTTGGCTGCACGCAAGGAAAGCAGAAAAATTCTTTCTTTCTCTCCCCCAAAGTCCACCAGAAATGAGTCTTTGGAACCCTGCAAGGCATCCTGCTCCAAGAGGCTGCGCTGGTGCAAGAAGTCTCACAAAGACTCATTTCTGGTGGAGTTTGGGGGAGAGAAAGAAAGACTGCTTCTGCTGCCTTCCTTGCATGAAGACCAAAGTCTCTCTCTCTCTCCCCCTGAGAATGGAGCTGGAGACGGTATCCTGCGATCCCAAATAAAGAATGATTGATCAGTAGGAAAACGGGGTGGGGAATTTTCCTGAAGACTTTTTTGGGGATTTTCCTAGGGTCTCTGGTCCGCGGGATTTAAAATTATGAGTTTGGTGGTCCCTGAGGTCCAAAAGGTTGGCGACCCCTGTTCTAGTCCAACTCCCTACTCAAGCATCCCTATACTCGTGATGGTGAACCTATGGCACGCATGCCACAGGTGGCACGCAGAGCCATTTGTGCCGGCACACGAGCTGCAGGCAAACTTACCTCACTGGGCATGCCCCCGCCTCACAGCTGATTTTCAGCTGGTTTGAGGCCTTTTTCGGCCTCCCAAGTCTTGAGGAAGGCTTCTGCAGGCTTTGCAGGCTGAAAATTAGTCCCATTTCATCACTTCCTGTTTTTTCCGAAAATACCAGAAGTGACGAAACGGGGCTAGTTTTGAGTCTGCAAAGCCTGCAGAAGCCTTCCTCAAGACTTTGGGAGGCCAAAAAAGGCCTCAAACTGGCCGAAAATCAGCTGTGAGGTACAGTGCAAGTAAGGGGGCGGTGGAGGTGGGTGGGGATTATGTGCGCATGCGTAGGAGGTGTGTGGGGGGCACACATTGCCTTCTGGTTTGCTGGCACGCAAGTGCACGCATGCAAGTGCGCACACAATTTTTGGCACAGGAGCCCAAAAAGGTTAGCCACCACTTCCCTATACCATTTCAGACAAGTGGCTGTCCAGTCTCTTCTTAAAAACCGCCAGTGATGAAGCACACCACTCAGTCCAACTTTTCTCATCTAGGAGTTTACCAATGCATTGGGCCTATCTACAAGTTCCAGAATTTCTAACAATCGTATCTTTAAAGTTTGAATATTAAATTGGAGATGAGATGAGGCTTCTTAAGACAAATACGTCTTACATCATATTATCACCCCATTCTCCTTTCCTCCTCTATCAGCAATTTAACCTTCTCTCTCTGTGCAGATCTGGTAAATACTCTCTTTGTAATATGCCCTTCCTGACTCTTCTATTTTAGATGTCTATTTTTACTGGGCTATGACGACTGATGCTGTTTTCCACAAGCCCTGGCAATTGTGAAGGTTACTCTGTTGATACATCTGCCCACCTGGATTTGTAATTTTAGAAGCAATTGCTTGGAAGCGGATGTACATTTTTCTGCTTTTGTAATGAGAAATACCTGATATATGACAGCAAGTTTTCTTAGGGACCTTTTTTTTATTGCTTAGAGGAATTGCTTTCTCTCTTGGGAAGAATTCATTGTCAGTCCTCCCTATCAAGTAGCTTGTACCTGTTCTTCGGAAATGCTCATAATGTTTTGAAACAATCAAGTTAACCATGTATAGGTATGCAATCGTTTTTTTAAAATTTGCTTCATTAAAGTATAAAATAATGACACACAAAGTTTTGACGTATTTCCTTTATTTCCTATCAGGACATTCTTAAGCCAGGCAGTCTCAATCTCCTCATTTACGTGATGCTTTCATGCACCAAACCTTTGCAAAATGAGTGCACCAACCTTTTGATACAATTCTCAGATTACCTCATTTGTGATGCAAGCAAAAATGACAGTGGTTAATGATTGGATCTGTATGTGTCTGACCTTCTTTGTTCTTTGTAATGATAGTCAACGGGATGAAATGGGTCGGATATGTACCCATTATCAGATGAAGGAAATCAGGCTGGATCTCAATAGTTTTCTGCTCTCCGTTTGAGTTATCTCCTTATTCAATAATATCATTGTTCAATTAGTGCTTTGAGTAAGTTAAAAATGATTGTACTTGGAATTGCTTGGATTCATGTGAACTCCAAGATTCATACAGAATTGGTGGACAGCTGTAATTCCTACTTTCTCCAGTGTAACTCTCCATCCCAATAGAATACTGTTCCTGTTTACTTATTTTTCTGCCTATCTATGCCTTCAGATCATCTTTCATTGCAACATGAGGCTTTAAGTTAGGGGCAAGAATGAACGTTGGCAGAAAGCTAAAGAGGCATGAAGATACGTCACATTTACCACTGGTTGGGCCAATTACTCAGCACTAATGCATTATGTGACCTTTGGGAGTTCTCTATGTGAACCTGGAAGTAGCTTTAGCCCATAAATTTCCCAATTTTTCATGGCTCAGTTAAAATTGTCCATGCACCATTCTTCTTTATCTGCTTACTCCTTATTTTCCCCAGCAACAATTGCTTCCCTGCAAACCAGCAGACAAGTTCCCAAAGGACTATTTGCAGTGCTCTATAGTTTTAAATCTTGTTCCGATTTGGCAAATTAAGCCATTTTAAATGTGATTCATTTTTGCACTGCCAATGTTATTACCAAAGCAGCACATTTATGGACGAATCAAGTTCAACTTAGAAAGCCCATTTTCAATCACTTGCATTTATTTAAAGAATTAACATTTTATGTGAAGTGTATTAACATTGCCTTCTGTTCCTGTTGCTCCTTTAGCCATTAAAGTCAACCTGAAGAAATGTTTCCTTGCTGGTGTTTGACTTGCTTTGTGGTGTCTGTTAAAATGTAGAAGTCCTGAGAATATAGATTATGCTGATTGCAGATTTAGCTCTGCGGTACTACAGAGAAGTTAAAAAAAGAAAGAAAAGGGTGACATTGCCTAGGCTTTTGAGATATTATTATTAATCCTGGTGATAGATTGTCTTTTGGTCTTTCTTGCTGTGTCTTTCTATAACTTTCAGTTATTGCCTTTCTCCTTAACATATTCTGATTCCTTTCTAATGATCCTTCTCTTAACATGTACAATCACAATTTTCTTTGGCTTTGTCAATTCTTTGCAAAAGTCATTGCTATTGTGCACAATATATTTTGAAAGATAAATGCTGCTTGAATTGTAGAAATGAACATTTACATTTTGTCTTTGTTAAAATGCAGCCTACTCTTTTCAACAATCTATGGGAGTAGTTGGTTGAACAAAATAAAAAAACCTGAGTTAATATAATCCTCCAGTTTTCTTGTTTTTCACACAAATTACTTTGCTTGATTCCAGTTATTGATTGAGAAATGTATTATAATGAGCAAATTGGGAGGATTTTACCTGCTGTTGATTTTTTCAAGTTCACACATTATATTTCCAGTCCAATGCTTTGAATGTTTCCTTTAAAACTGAGTTCTGTTATGCCACCTGAGACTTAATTTCAATTTAGCAAAGACAATCCCAACAGATCAACTCAAAAGCATAATATCCAAAAGATACACTGTGTTCTGTAGATAAAATCCGAAAGTTCAGTATTATCTCAGCAATATCCCATACCTTAGAAAAACAGATTTTAACTAAAGTTGAGTTACATTCTCACCTGCTTTAATTTTTGTATTAAAACCAGTGCTTTCACGGGTTGCATTTGTTCTAACAGGAGTCTGCAATGACAGAGCACATATTGGTTGCAAAGTTTATGAAGAGATTGCTTGGATAAGTTGTGGCCAAATTTTTCACCTGGATAAAAAGCAAATTAATGAGGTGTGTGTGTGTGTGTATGTCTGTGTATGTCTGTGTGTGTGTGTGTGTGTGTGTGTGTGTGTGTGTGTGAGAGAGAGAGAGAGAGAGAGAGAGAGAGAGAGAGAGAGAGAGAGAGAGATGGTAGTTGTGAATTAATTAGGCTTGGAGATAGAAATAAACAGATCCAGGATGTCAAATTTATTTATTTATTTGTAAATCTATTCTATTTTATTTCTGCATCCATGAAAAAACTGGGAGGAAAAACTATTTAAACACTGTTTTAAAATACACATTTTAAAATGCATACTTTAAAACCAATTTTGGTATGTTTGAGAGTTCCATCAAAACATTGAAAGAAATGCAAATTCAAGAGAATAATTCTCTTCTGATTTGCATGCGGATTTGGGAGGTGCAGATCAAATAACCTCACAAAAGAATTCACCAAAACTGAAATTAATAAATATCTCTTCTTAGAGTCAAAGCCACTGAGCTGATCCTTAATAGAACAGAAATTTGAAACTAGGTGTGTCTGATATTTTTAAAAGATCTTAATAATGATAGAACATTACTTTTTGTTCCTGTGAGGGGAAAGCTTGCTTCTGGGGCAGCTATATGGAACATGTCGGATCAACCGTACTGAACCTCATCAAAAAATATTTAGCCTCTTAAGTTTTGGTGCAATAATGGTCAATTGCAGGACCATGAATGGGGAGACCCAGGTTCTGATCTAACCTCAGCCATGAAAGCTAACTGGGTGACTTTGGGCCAATGATATTCTCTCAATCTAATTTACCCAACCATATGGTTTTTGTGAGGAAAAATAGAAAGGACTGCTCTCTGTGCCACCTCAAGTTCTTGATTAAAGGTGAGATATGAATCGAATAAATACATAAATCTTTCCAGAAACACAAACAGTCTTAAATATGAATATATACTTTTCCTTTAAACTACTGCTTACTGTTGCATTGTGGTCTCTTGGTTATTCTTTCTGCTTCCAAGAAGGATCCTAAACAATTAGGGATCATATAAGCCTCACCCTAAGACTCTGTGAGGTGCACGCCAAATGTTTCTTTTCAAGGAGACATTTTGTTTTCACTCTGCCATGTCCAAGAAAATTGAAAATTCTTCTGCATAGTCAAAAGTCTTTTCTGACTACAGTATCTGCCAAGGAAGTCCCAGAAGGGGTGCCAAGAGCCGCAACATGGCATCTTGAAATACAGGGATCATGTTGCTTCACTCAAAGCAATGTGGAAGCAAGGCCTGCCTTTAATGTTTGGCGTAGCCCTGTTGAACACAAAGTTGCCACATTGACATGCCTACATAATGTTTCAGATCTGCTACAATGCTTCCTGGACTACTGATGTTGTAGCCACCCAGGCGCATAACAGTTTTGCTATTGCCTCTCTTAAAAGTTACCTGGATGCTATTCCCATTTTCATTTTCAGGTCTTCAGTTTTCTTTCATCTGAATTTCAAGAAATTCTCAAAGGGTTTCTCGGTCTTTATCTTCTAGCAGCCATGCTTTTCTCTCAGGAAATTTTTCTGTCAGATTTCTGGCTAATCTCCCAACCATTTGAGCCTCTGGTAGGAACTTCTAAACTCCGAACAGCAAAGATTGCATTTTTGATTGGCACTTCATCTAACAATAATGTAGGTAAAACTCTGTGCATTATTTCCTTGCTTGGCCATGAAGAGTGCAATAATCCCTGATTTTCCTCTCCTTTCTTTCTTTTAAATAACTTTAAAGAGTTGAATTTCTGTAGTTTGCAAGGAATTTTCCTCTGAGTTCTTTGAGAGATGCAGCTTCAGCAAGCAATAAAGGCACTATATTTCAAATGTCAGTCAACTGAAAGTTGTGCTAAGAGCAGAATGCACTTCTAGCTGGAGGTTTTGCACTTGCTTTTATATGCAAATTCTGAAGCTTAAAAGTTTCTTGTCAATGAGACAATGAGAATGTGTTCCCACTCCCTGAATGTGCAGCGTTGTTAAACATTTTAAAATCTAGATTGGTCACCAATTGCCTCCAGAGTTTCCTTTGGCTTTATAGCACTTGGTCAATGAATAGCTTAGAAAACAAATATTTGCTTGCTTCAGATATTATCCAGATCTGCTGCTATGGTTTTTCACTGCTTTTTTCCCTTTCAGTTGTGACTTCTGAATTTGTGTTGGAAGAACTTATTCCACTAGGTTAGGTTTTAGATTTTTGTTTTTCATTACAGGATGGATGAAGCTCAGAATACTATAGTAGCTCAGATAATTTTTTGATTTATTTCTAGATTGAGAGTGGAAGTTCATTCTCTGAGCATGTGGGTTATTTCTGAACATTTCCTTACCAGGCTAGGTAAGATCTTCAGCAGAATTTATGGGGTGTCAGTGTTTGTCTGTTTATAAGGGCTTCGTGTGGTCAGTACAGAGGTGGTATTCAGCCAGTTCTGACAGGTTCTGGAGAACCGGTAGTGGAAATTTTGAGTAGTTTGGAGAACCAGTAAATACTACGTCTGATTGGCCCCACCCCCATCTATTTGCTGCCTCCCAAGTCCTGCTGATCAGAGTCCCAGCTGATCAGCTGGGTCTTCTTTTGTTGCCCTGCACAGGAGAACGGAGTTGGAAAGCAGGTTAGTGGGGTGGGGTGGAAATGGGGATTTTGTAGTATCCTTTCCCTGCCACACCCACCAAGCCACACCCACCAAGCCACACCACACCCACCAAGCCACACCATGCCTACCAAGCCACGCCCACAGAACTGGTAGTAAAAAAAATTGAATACCACCACTGGGTCAGTTGGTCCTGTGATGGGGAGGAAAGCATCCGGTGAGGAACATTGGGAGGTGAAGGTTGGTAGGGCGGAATGGAGGGGAGGTTTCTAGATTGCTGTTCCAGCAAAGTCAGCTGAATCTCTTTTCCATTCTTCTGATGGAATGAAGAAGCCATGGAGTGTTTCAAAGTACCACAGGTGCTTTGATGTTTAGATCTTGATGCTTTATTGTCTTCTCCACTTCATTGTCTTCTATTCTGCTATCCCCTGGATAATTGATGATGATGATGATGATGATGATGATGATGATGATGATGATGTAATGGTTTTCCATTTCATCTTTTCATTACAAGGGTTACTCCCTTGTGCCTTTATTACCTAAAACATTCAGTGCTGTGATCAATATGATCTCCAAGTACTAAATAACTCAGTTAACCTTTGCTTTACCCCTGTTGTATGTGTTAGCAGCTGCTCATTCATAGACTTTAAAAGTTAATTGATTCATAATTTTAAAACAAAGCTGCTAAAGGAGATAAATTGTTTCATAAGAGGCATACAGATCCTTTCCATCCCATTTTACTATTTTGCTAAATCTCCTGCAAAAAAAAAACTGTGTAGCAGATATATACTTTTTGTAGTCTGAATTATACTACAAACAAGAAAAAAAACCTAATTAACTCTCCTCTCATGTCATAGAGCCATATGAATCAAGGGGGAGAAATTCTCACAACCGGCAGGTTATACCCACCAGGCATTCCTGATCATAAGTTGTGTCCTTTTGGAAAACTCACCTCTATCTTTAGCTTGTTCCTTTTCCAAATCCTCACATTGTTTGTTCTCTGGCAGATCTTCCTGCGTGTAACTGTTTCCTAATTTATTGCTGCTGTTTCTCTAGAAACTTGGCAAAGCAGATCTAATGCCAAGGGAAGCCCAATAAAGTGGGAAGCGGGTCGGAGATTAATAGCCACTTTTTACTAGCACTGTCGGTGGATAGTTCATCCTCTAGATTCAATGGCAGTAATTTAGTCAAAGGTAGTGGTGTGATGGACCAAGAGCCCTGTTAGATGGTTTGGGGTGTATCAGAAAGATTTGAAGACACTTAAGGAAGAATCTTAGGAGGAAACGATAAAGGACAAACAAAACTGCAAAGAAAGAGTTTCTTCCAAGGGCTGCCTCATCAATTTGCTGGAGACGTTCTGGAACCATCTTTGACATTTTTTCCTGTGTTACTGGCTTTTGGGATATTTCACTCTTGGTGGTGGCCTTGGCCATCATTTGTTGTTTTTGTTTGGTATGTGGGCTTTGAGAGAGAGTTTATTTTAGATAATTGCGATTTTATAGAAGATGGATGTTTGGGTAATGTTTTACAGTATGGGTTTTTTTCTTGCATGCTTATTACTCTAAACTGCCCAGAATCTGAGGGTCAGATAATACATCAATGAATGCAGTAAATAAACAAATGAATAGATAAGAAGAATGTGACACCAAAGACCTTTCATCAGCTCAGGTTGATGCACCAGCTATAACCTCACTTGAATAAAAATTGCCTTGCTGTAATAAACCACGTCTTGGTAATTTCTTGTTTAGATTACTGCAGGGAACTATACCTACAGTAATCTTTTGCAATATTCAGAAACTCAGTTCTTACAAAACTATGCAGCAAAAGTATTGACTGGAACTGGGTGATATGTTTATGGAGATTCTCAGTCATCCAGGTCATGGTTGTCTCAAAGGTGCTTTTTCATGAGGCAACTGGACTTTCTTGTTATTTCTTGAAGGTGTTTCATTTGTCATCCAAAGAGCTTCTTCAATTAAGTCAGAACTGAAGAAGATTCTTGGATGAGAAGCAATACATCTTCAAGGAAAAACAAAGGAAGTCTAGTTGTCTCTGAGAAAAGCACCTTTGGGACAACTGGGTGACATGAACACATCAGTACTTTATGATTTTTACTGTCTACAGTTTGCTTCTGATCAGGATTCAAGATACTAATATAAGGTCCCCATGGCTTCCTGATACCACAGGAAGTAAGGAATCGAGTCCTTCTGTAGGTTCCTGTCCATATCCTGAGATCACCTTCTGAGATGGTCCTCCCATGCTGAAGTACAGCTTCAAAATACCTAAAAGCAGACCTTTTCAATGATAGCTCTTTAACTTTGGAAGACTTTTCTCTAGCTTACTTGTATGTTGTATCTCTGTCTTTAATCAGTCTTCACTCTGAGAAGAACGAAATGTCATGTAACCTTTGTATTTGTTGTTTAATTTCTCCCAATTTACAAGATATCCTGCTCCATTCTATTGGCAACTGAAATCAGAGAAGACTGAGCTAATTGACTTTCACTGAATTCCAACTGACATCAGTGGAACATAACTTAGCCATGAAGTTTTCAGTATGAGTAAAGTAGTCTGAAATCCGCACATTCTGTTTTTGAGTTACATAGAGACCAGCTGAAAAACAGCACAGATCCACTTTCCGTATGGAGACACCTAAAATTAAGTGTTCGACTACAGCTCCCATCCTAATAAGTCAAACCTGACCAGTGACTGCAAAGAATAGGAATTGTAATCTAACAATCGAGAAAGCATTAAGTGGGGAGAAATTTAAAAAAAAACCTTCCCATTCTAACTTCAGAGCAAATAATTATTTTCCACAGTTCTTTAGTGCTATTTTCAGAAGTGGAAATGAAATTGACATTTAGGTGCTAATATAAAGGCCACTCAGGTAATCTCTACCTCCAAGTGAGAAGGTCTGAAAGGACTTCTTGGTATAGTTGCTCAAGGATGCACACACTTTTAGAAACATGGCATACGAATGAAAATCTTTGCTGATTCCAGGAACAGATTTTGAAGATGATACTTGCACTTTCCCCTACTGTTATTTTCTTCAGCATGCAGTTATATCCCTTCAGAGGCTCACTTCACATATTCATGCTCTTAGTTCTAGTAGCATTTTTATAGCAGAGTACTTAATAACCCTTTTGTAAGGTGTGAGCTAGTCTCTGCTCTCCGAAACCAAGGGCAACACACTCTGTGGCTTGATATAAAATAATGGACATCTATGCACATGCATGAGCCTTCCAACTTCTTTGTTTCTTTATTTTGTCGTTCCAAACCTATAATCATCATGTGAAGGAGGTGGGTGAATGAAAGATCTATCATCCCAAAGTGACATTTCTCAAAGGCGTCAGTGGGAAAGACTTCACAGCGGCTTTGCATTGAAGGCAAAATTGTGCATATTTATCCTCACTGAAAAGGATCATTAGATTATTATGCCCTTTGCTCACATGAATCTGATAGTAACTCGCGCAATGAGCCTCTACCCTATTTTACGACATTATGGCACCAAGTATTTTATGCACAAATAGGCCAAGGAAGCAGAAAGCATGCCGGCACTGCTGGGAGACATGGAACATAAATCAGACGATGTGTGCATAATTACAAGATAGCAGAACAGGCCTCAAGGGTATTTGCAGCACCGTAAAGCATTACATAGACCCCCAGACCCCCTAGAACATTATCCTTTCCTATTTCTTCACTCTTAGGCACCCGACAGCTTTTGTCTGCAGGACAGCCTGGTGCACGAGTGATGCAATGAATTACAACTGCACGAGTACTCTGTGTTTAATTGCAAAGCCACAATTTAAAGCCCCCTCTGATTAAATTGCCCAAAGCTTCCAATCTTCTTTCTTGGATGGTGGTGGCAGGGCTGTGTGTTTCCTTAGCGTTTGTGCCTGAAAGTCGAGGTGCCGTCTTGCCACCTGTCCTGGAATTCTCTGCGTATCCAGACAGGCTGTCATCCATGATGGCAGCCAGCAGCCATAAAAAAGGGCAACATGAGCTTTAAATAAGCTTCCCCCATTGAGAAGCAAGCCCTTTTCCAAGCTTTTACTAGACCACAATGAAGAGATTGTTAGGTTTATTGGCCTATTAATTGCATTTGATAGCCTCTGTTGAAAGACAGAGCGGGGGTGCACTGATTTAAAAAAAGTTCCCTCCCGGACAGATCTGTCCCTCATGTCATTATAACTGAAGAGTAATCTCTCTAAACCAGCCTGTGCTCATGATCTTCCTTTAATTTCCTCTCTCCGTCGTTGCTGCCACTGTTGGCCTGAAAAAAGATCTATGTCAGGATGCAAGTAGTATGTTGATGACTACAATATTGTAATGTCACTGCATTATGGGATCTAGCACGGAATGCTGCACCTTGCATAGCACTGTAATGAAGACTCATTGAGGAATATTTTCAGTAAAGCTTTCAAGTACAAAACATTGAGTGGGATGGCGCTCCTCATAGAAATAAGCCAGCAAAAGTGGTGGGCCATACATCTGGAAGGCATCCAGGTTGGGTAAAGCTGGGATTAGTTTGCAAACCTGCAAGGCATAAGGCAAGGTGGGTAGCTTTCCATTGATACCTGAGGAACCATCTCATCCCAATGAGATTGGCTCAATCCACCTGTACCGGTAGAGGTGGCATGCCATGGATCCTGTCAGTCAAGGAATTTTGGATGATGGGGCACAGGAAAAGAGCCCTTTCTGCTGTGATTCCCACTTTCTGGAACATCATGCCCCGCCCCCACCCAAGGTAAGATTCTCACCCACCCTTTTGACCTTCTGCAAAGGCTTGAAATCCTGGCTCTGCCAATTGGTCCTGGGCCCAGATAGGGGGCATCATTCTGGATGTGATTAATGGAGATGAGTCTCCGCCTCCACCCTGCATGCATCTTGCTGCTTTCCTCCCCATCTTTGATGATTTTAAATCAATTTTAATCTTTATTATTTTAATATACTTGCGGGAGCGTCTCCTGCCAATATCAAATACCGATTGCCTGTGCGTGCGCACAGATGGGGACTCCTCGGGGTGCCGTCAGCTAGACAATGTCAGCTGGCGGTGCCTCGGGGAAGGGCCTACTCTGTTGCGGCCCCGCCTTATGGAATCAACTCCTTTGGAGTTCTGTTTGGCTCCTGATCTTCACTCTTTCTGCCATGATCTGAAGACCTGGTTGTTTGAACAGGCTGGGCTGGGACTGACCTTCTGGGGTTTTAATTTATTTTTAATTGTTTTTAATGATTGGGCTTGTTAGGTTTAATTCTTTTAAAATATTTATTGTTGTTGTGTTTTAATTGTGAGCCACCCCGAGTCCTTGAGGAGAGGGGCGCATAAATAAATTAAATAAATAAATAAATATTTAATTATTTTAATATTTCAATATTTTATCTTGTTTTTAATTTGGTTGTAATCCACAGAGTCACCTCTTGGTGGCATATATATTTAACAATAAATAAATAGAGTAAACATTGTTCAGTTTAACTTGATAATAGTGACCTATTTCCAGGCAAAACAACTTAAGAGCTATGGTGTCACTGTGGTTAGAATACAGTATTGCAGGCTAATTCTGCCAACTGCCAGCAGTTAGATCCTGACTGGCTCAAAGTTGACTCAGCCTTTCATCCTTCTGAGGTCAATAAAAGGAGTACCCAGATTGTTGGGGGTGATATACTGACTCTGTAAACCATTTGGAGAGGGCTGTAAAGTACTATGAAGCAGTATATAAGCCTAAGTCCTATTGCTATTGCTAGTATGAACAATTAGGCAGTTTTGAACACTTTCAAAAAGAATAGTTTAACTAATTTCTTTATTTATTTCAACTTAGATGCCACTTAACTCCCACTGACTCCCATTCCCACTTAACTCCCACTGACTCTCGGTGGCTTCTGCATCTGATTGTTGGACAGATTGCCCTTCTCACCCTCCATGGTAGATTTCTTCTTTTATAAACTGGGACAACCTTGAAATTATTCAGGGAAGAGTCTTCTGAAGGACTCTTTGATTGAGCTAGCAGAACTTACAGTTGGCTGCCACAAAGATTCAACAGTTAATGGCTCAGCAAAGCCACACCACACAGTCTTTGCAGAGACTTGTGCTGAGTTTTGCATTGTGCAATCTGGCCTAGGCATGCACAAAGTGTTTCAACGTAATTGGGCTACATATAAACACATTCCCTTTATTTAAAGTGTTGTATACTGCTCCTTGCATAAAAGGTTTTGCAGATTGGTTTACGCTAGTCTTTGCCTTTAAACTTAACATACATAAGAAAAACAGGATCAGAGGAGAGGAAATAGAGAGAAAAGGAGATTTTTTTTCATATTTCGGTAATTGAGTAAAAATTCTATAGCTTCCCATAGATTCCAATCTACCCTGTGGTTACATCGAGGCCTTAAATCAGTTGAATTATCATGCATTGCTACTCTGTCCTTGCCAATGGAGTAGGTGGAAGCATAATAATTGAGGCTGGTCAAATTACTTTGGCACCTGGGGATGGAAAAACACAATAACAACACATTAAATAACTGGAAAATTGCTGCTTTTTTGTGACATCCCAAATCAGCTGCCTGAGACTCATTCTGCCTAATGGTAGGGTTGGGAAGAGGAGTGAGCCATGGGGAAGAGAAGACGTGTGTTTAGGAGACAGCTGGAGAGAAGGAAGAAGAAAAAAGTAGCAAACGCGTAATCCCTCTTCTTATATTATTCCTCTTATTTATTATATCTATATGGAAAACTTAGATGAATAAAAACATTTAATATGGTATCCAAAACAGCCCTCCAACACTATTGAGTGCCCTCACTTTGCAGAGCTAAGAACCTGTAAATTGATTTTGCAACTTTTCATTCTCAAATGTAATTAAACAATATGGTTTTGGAAGATCAGGTGTACTTTCTGTTTACTAAGAAGAGAAACTATTTCATGAAGCTCTTTCTTTCTTTCTTTCTTTCTTTCTTTCTTTCTTTCTTTCTTTCTTTCTTTCTTTCCTTCCTTCCTTCCTTCCTTCCTTCCTTCCTTCCTTCCTTCCTTCCTTCCTTCCTTCCTTCCCTTCCTCCTTCCCTCCCTTCCTTCCTTCCATCCAAATTTATTGGCCACCCATCTTATCACAGGGCAACTCTGTGCAACTTCCTTCATTCCCACCTAACAGAGGTTGCTGAAAACAGGTGTGCAGATGCTGCGCAAAACACGATTGATAGGTAATGGACACCATCTTTTGTGCTACAAGCCCTTTTGAAATGAAACTCACATGTTCCTCTGACTCACAGCTATGTTGCAATTAACAAGACATTAGCCATTGGGAGGGGGAGCAAGTTATCGCTTTGAGCCATCTGGAATTTGTATGTATGGATTCCTGCTTCTATGCAGGTGTAGTCACAAACCTTTGCCAAATATCCCTTTTGTGGGATATATGCCATTAGTTACCATCATAGCAAGAACTGCATTTCTGGTAAATAATATAGTAAGACACTACTAGAGCAATTTGCTGACAGAATATTTCCAGAGTTGAGAGGCCTGGGACAAATTGTCCTCTGGGATCTCCCAATAAAACTTGACACTCTTATTGCAACTTTTAAAAACTAGTTCCATTCTCTTTTTGCCTTTCAGATCTCTCATTTCTTCCTTCCCACTTGCACCTTTTACTGATATCTTCATTTCTCCGAAATATCCCCAGGAGGTATTCAAAGAGAAGGAAATAGCTTTTTAAAAAGCATTGATCAGAAATAATAGGCTAATAAAAGAAATAAAAAATTGATCAGAAATAAAATAATCAGAAATATTAAATATTGGGGTTGCTACCTATGCTGAATGGTCCAAATCTAATGGCACCATTGGTCACAAGTCCATAATGACCTCAAATTTAGGCAGTGGTCATCTCCTTTGTTGAGGAGATTCGCCCTGACACAACTGAATTCGCAATGTAGCATCTTAACAAGTTGCCTCAGCCTGTTTGTGTCATCCATTGTACAATATTAAAATTAGTCTTGAGCCAAGTTTGCATTCTCTTAACTTAAAATACAATAACAGAGTTGGAAGGGACCTTAAAGGTCTTCTAGTCCAATCCCCTGTTCACAATAGAGGCCCTATACCATTCCAGACAAGTGGCTGTCCAGTCTCTTCTTAAAAGCCTCAAATGATGGAGCACTCATGACTTCTGAAGGCAAGCTGTTCCACCAGTTAATTGTTCTCACTGTCAGGAAATTTCTCCTTGATTAGTTTTCATCCATTGCTTCTCATCCTGCCCTCAGGTGCTTTAGAAAATAGGTTGATCCCATCCTCTTTATGGCAGCCCCTGAACTATTGGGATGTCTGCTATCATGTTGCTTCCTAGTTCTTATTTTCACTAGACTAGACATACCCAACCCCTGTAACCATTCTTCATATGTTTTAGTCTCATAATTATCTTTTTGCAGGGGTGGGATTCAAATTTTTTAAACAACTGGTTCTGTGGGCATGGCTTAGTTGGTGGACATGGCTTGGTGGTCATGTTATTGGCTGGGCGTGGCCAACTCAATATCACTCACATCGAGGCACGCATCTCCTCGCCTGGCCTTTCATGACTGTGGGGATGCTGCAACAGTCCTAAGTGTGAAAAATGGTCATAAGTCACTTTTTTCAGTGCCATTGTAACTTTGAATGGTCACTCCACACAAGCAAAGTACCAGCAAAGGAGGGGAAAAAACTCCAGAGAAGTTCCTGAGACAGGAAGTCTAGTCCTGCCAAGAATGTAATAAGGGTTAACGGAGAGGCAGTTTCTATAAGCAACACCAGAATGTTTCCTTCCTGCCTTCCTTACAGGATTAGGCCAGTAATTTCTTCGAACAACTGGTTCTCTGAACTGCTTAGAATGTTAACAACCAGTTCTAGAGAATAGGTGTGAACTGGTAGAATCCCACCCCTGTCTTTTTGGCTCTTCTCTGCATTCTTTCCAGAGTCTCAATATCTTTTTTTATATTGTGGTGACCAAAACTGGATCCAAGTGTGACCTTACTAAGATTTTATAAAGCGGTACTAGAACTTCATGTGATCTTGATTCTATGTTAATTCAGCCTTAGATTGTATTGGCTTTTTTATTTTGGCTGCTGCTGCACACTCCTGGCTCATATTTAAGTGATTGTCCAATAGGACTCCAAGATCCCTTTCACAGTTCTTTGATACAGTAAGTCATTCGATACAGAATATTATTTATTTATTTATTTATTTATTTATTTATTTATTTGACTTGCATGCTGCACCCTCTCCAAAAAGGACTCGGGGCGGCTCACAACTAAAACCAACACAATAAATTAATTATCTAAAATAGAATTAAATTAACCAAGCCAAATTAAACTAAAAACCCATATAATTTATGTGATAAAATCAACCCCCACCCGAGGAGTCAGCACAGCCCAGCCTGTTCAAACAACCAGGTTTTTAAACTGTGGTGGAAGGTGTGGAGGTCAGGGGCCAGGCGGAGCCCCAGAGGTAGTTGGTTCCACAGAGCGGGAGCCGCCACAGAGTAGGCCCTCCCCCACGATACCACCAAACGACACTGGGTCGCAGACGGCACACTGAGGAATCCCTGCCTGTATGCTTGTACAGGGTGGTTGGTATTTGATGCCGGCAGTAGACGCTCCCATAAATAACCCGGACCCATGTCTCGTAGGACTTTGAATGTCAATACCAAAACCTTGAATCTCATTCGGAGGGCAACCGGTAGCCAATGCAGGCCACGCAGGAGGGGTGTAACATGGGAGTACTGGGAAGCTCCCATCACAACCCGTGCAGCCGCATTCTGCACCAGCTGAAGCCTCCGGATGGTATGCAAGGGCAGTCCTACATAGAGAGCGTTGCAGTAGTCGAGCCGAGAGGTGACAAGTGCCTGAGTGACCGTGCACAGGGCATCTTGGTCCAGGTATGGGCATAACTGGCGAACCAGCTGGACCTGGGCAAAGCCCCTGGCCACGGCTCCCACCTGCTCCTCCACCTGAGCCTGAGTCCAGGAGGACCCCAGATTCCATGCCCTGTCCACGGGGCAACACCTCTCCCCATGACCAAAGATGGAATCTCCTGACTGGGCCGAGATGTCTGTATGCACAACCACTCTGTCTTGGCCGGATTGAGCCGAAGCATGTTTCTGTCCATCCAGATCCGTACCGCATCCAGACAACGGGACATCACGGAGAGGGCATCACTGATGTGGCCTGGGGTGGAGATGTATAACTGCGTATCATCAGTGTACTGATGATACTTCACCCCGAAGCCACGGATGCCACGGATATTTTGATGCAGGAGAGTTCTCCCCAGTGGTGGGATTCAAAACTTTTTACTACTGGTTCTGTGGGGGTGGCTTGATGGGGATAGCATGGCTTAGTGAGCTTGGCTTAGTGGGCATGGCAGGGGAAGGATACTGCAAAATCCCATTCCCTCCCCAGCTCCGTTCTCCTGTGCAGGGCAACAAAAGATCAGCTGGGACTCCGATCACTAGGGTCTCCAGAGGCAGTGAATAGATGGGGGCGGGGCCAACCAGAGGTGGTATTTACCGGTTCTCCAAAACTCAAAATTTCAAAATACTCAAAAATTTCAAAATACTCAAAATTTCCGCTACCGGTTCTCCAGAACTGGTCAGAACCTGCTGAATACCACCTCTGGTTTTCCCATACATTTTGCTCAATCCTCTTAAAATAAGTATTTGTTCTTTTCAGAGTGGCATTATGGTAGGTTTTTCTGTTAAAACAGACCCCAACTATGTTCACATGGCTTCACACATCCAATCACATGGAGAAGCTTTGAGGATAATATTTTCTCTTCTGTTGTGACTGAGTCCATCTTCATGGCCAATTTATTCCCACTTGAAACCAACGACACAGACAGAAAATGCGATTTGTTTTTTCAGCAAAGTGTCAGCACCAGAAATGTCTTTGTAGAATGGAAGAGATGCATTCATCCAAACTAGATTGGCTTGTGTGTTCAATTTTATGCATAGACTTATTTGATCTGCAGTAATTGGGTGCCATTAGAGCATTGTTTAAAGGAAGAATGCAGAGACATTTACTAGCAAATTAAAATATTTTTAATGAAAATGAAAAGAATGTGCATGCATTTCCATTAACGGGGAGAGTGTATAATGTTGGCAATCAGTGAGTGAATTTCTTGATTTTAACATTCTGTTATCCCTCTGCATCTCGTATTCTTTTCTTTGGTTGTTATCGGGTTTTTTTTTTACTTTGCAAAACTAAGGTCAAGGTCTCTGTCATTGAAAAGGCTCAATTAATCTTTCTGGATGTAGATTGGAATAAACAAACAAATAATACCCAAGACCATTAAAAAAATTAAATATATATGTCATGCATCTCACTATTGGAACGATTCTGGCCCAGTTCTTGCAAAAGGGAGCCATTTTCCCCCATCCTATTATGCAAACTAAATTCCTTTCATTTATTTGGATGTTTCTGTATCCGTTAGGAAACTTTAAGGCTGTGAGATGTACCATAATAGGGAAGAAAGGTCAGATTTCATACCAGCAAGCCTCATTTGCATGGACAATCTGGCTTTTGGATTTTTTTCTGAAGCATGTACATCTCTAGGAAACATTATTACTGAGAGCTGTCTGCTTTCCTATTCCGTATTTCCACCAGCTTAGCTTTTTGTATTCCCTTTTAGATAAATTAATCTATACACCAAAGAGAGAGGAAGGGAGAAAGAGAGAGAGAGAGACAAAAAGTAAAAAAATATATCTCTTTTTCTTTAAAAAAAATCCCTCATCATTTTATTCAATTTGCAAATGATTGGCTTTCGATGGTGATAGTGCTTTAATGCTAAATATTACTTTGAGTATTTTTAGTGTGCTGTGAAATGGAAAGAAGTTAGAGATTTATTCAGAGTAATTAATTTACAGTGCTTATTTCAATTAAAGTATCACCAAAATTGCCATTTATTAAGTCTGCCCCGTGTCTGATTCTAAGCCGATTCAGTATAATTGTTAAAAAAGCAGTGTTGTATATTCTGAAGGCCTCTTGTTAAACTTGTTAGTGGAGCTACAGGTATCTCATCACCTGTCTTCCCATAGCCTGATTATTACACAGGAATAATGTAATGAATCAGGTAGGTTCCATTGTCCAGTGTTGGCCAGAGTTGGGTTGGACCAACTCTTGAGGGCATTTGCCCTTTTAAAGGTGAGAGGGCAGCCCTACTAGGCAGAACCGTGAGGTAAGATAATTAGTAAAGAAGCTAAGACTGGAATTTCTGGGTAGGTGAGTGGTTATTTTGGTAATTGGGGGCAAAACCGTTGCCCTTTTTGATGTGGTAACTATAAAAAGAAGAATGTACAGATAGTCCTCTATTTATGAGCATAATTGGGACCAGAATTTTCATTGCTAAACAAGGCGATTGTTAAGTGAGCCACCCTCCCAATTTTAAAACCAGGAGCTGGGGCAGGAGCTCACCCCATCATGCAGCACTTGAGTTTCGAGCCTGGACTGTCAGCTTCCCAGCTGACAAGCTCAGCATCTTTAACCGCTGAGCCACCCCGCCCCTGAATCCAGCCTAATTCTGCAGTTGAACCTTCCTCTCAGTCAGGTTGGTTGCTTTCCAACGAACTTCTCTTTGAGATGAGAACTGGTCGGGAGGGGAAAATGAGGAAGAGCGCATCCGCACAGCAAATACTATTATTATTAGTCTCAAGAATATTGCACAGAAAGTTCCCATTTCCCTGTTCTATCCGCCTCCTCCATGTATTCCAGCTACCATTAGTCTACAATCCTGGCATCCATATTGTTTTGTCACTCATAACTCTAATTCTAATTGAATTATTTATTACAGGGGAGCATTTTAATTATAGCTACTGTGAATCAAAATAATTTACACTTATTGCCAAGGGGGGTATTCACTGAGCTATAGTTTAATTTCAGCTTGTGGCAGCAGCCCATCCTGCTGGCTATTTGCCTTAATGCTCTGTGGGCCTCTTAGAAGCAGCAGCTGCAAACAGCGATGCCAGCATTTCACAAGAATTTGCTCGCAAATCACAGCCACTCAAGATGGGACATGAACTCTATTGCTGCTGCATCCTGCCTCACTCCAGCCTGATCAAAAGATTGTAATTTGTGTAGCAGAAAACAACCATAACAAAGAGAGAGAGAGGGCGGGAGGGCGAGAGGGAGAGGGGGAGGGTGGGAGAGAGAGAGAGAGAGAGAGAGAGAGAGTTGTTACAATTCTGTGCAGTTCAGAGAACTGACAAATCACACCACTGGCTGGCCCCTCCCCTCCCCACCCACCTCACCCAGGAGGCTTCCCTGAGGCCCAGTCAGGGATGGTATTCAGGGGGTTGGGGAAGGGAGAAGTGGCCTGAGAGCAGAGCTGAACCTTCCTTAGGATTGAAGAGTCTATTTTTCAGTGCAGACTCAGGCAGCAGATTGCAGAAAGGTAGATCTCTGAATGAAACTGTGATTCTGCAAGCAGCTCAATCTGCCTGCCTGCTTTGCCTGAGTTTGGGTAAAAATTGCTCTTTTTTTAAAATAAAAAAATCAATCTTTACATATATATTTACAATATTTACATACAAGCCATGCCCAGCCAGTCACATGACCACCAAGCCACACCCACAAATTAGGCCATGCCCACAGAACCAGTTGTTAAGAAATTTGAATCCCACCCCTGCATATGAGCTATGCAAAAGTTATCTTTCAATTACTTTTTTGAGCTATACAATTGAATACAAAGGCTGTGTAAGAGCCGGGCAATGTCTAAAGCTACATGCTTAGATATCCTTTTTTGTGATTGTTTTTGTGCCTTTAGATCAGCCTTTGACTACTGCTGACTGCTGAGACAAGTCCCTGCAGTTTTTTTTGGCAAGGCTTTTCAGAAGTGGGTGGCCGTGATTGCTTCCTTTCTGGGGCTGAGAGAAAGTGACTGGCCCAAGGTGACTTTTTGCTTAAGGCAGGACTAGAACTTAAAGAACTAGAACTTCTGGTTTTTAGTCCAGTCCCTTTAATCTCTACACCCAAACTGGCTCTTTCTATCCTTATTCCCAGATAAATCCACTTGTTCTAACAGGTTGCTAATATGATTTTGAATGAAAATATACATTCCATAACTGTGCATTAAAAAAAAAGCTCTGATAAGGAAAGTGCCCATCAGAATTAACTTGTGATTCCACACACATACACACACCCAAATTTACACAGGGATCCTACCATTAAATCGGGACATGATAAGTGATCGTATTGGTGAAGCTTGCCATTTAGAATCCCTGTCTTCCAATTAATTTTGCTTTAATTGCTAAATTGGTCTTTTAATCAACTACGGCTATTAATTAGGTTATATTATACAATTATGGTTTTTGTTTCTAATTACACTATAAACCGTTTTGGGATCATTACTGCAAAGGAAGTTGCATAAAGTCCTTGACAGTGAGTCCTATCGTCATGAGGAGAATGAAAACCCAGGATGCAAATAATGTCACTAGGACAGAAAGAAAAAATTAGATTTCTCCCCCCCACCCATTCTTTCTCCTCCTTTTGCTGGTGCTGTTTTTTATTTTGGTTTTCCATCCCACTGGTTTATTGGAAGCAAAACTTGAAGAGAAAAAAAAACTAGTAATGTCATCCTCACCTTCCTCATGTAGCACATATCCAAGAAAAGGGAGGAAAGGATTGGGAGAATCTCAATCTACAGGTACTCCTCAATTTACTACATAAATTTAGTTCAAAGTTATGCCCCTCGGAGATGGGGTGGCATATAAATCCAATTAAATAAATAAAAAAATAAAATGTCACTGAAAAAAGATGCTGGTATTAACCTATAAAGCCCTGCATGGCTCGGGTCCGGGGTACTTGCAGGAGCGCCTCCTACCAGCATCAAGGTCCGATCGCCCGGTATGCTCCCATAGGCGGGCCCTCCTGGGGGTGCCGTTGGCCAGACAATGTCGGTTGGCGGTCCCCCGGGGGAGGGCCTTCTCTGTGGGGGCGCCCACCCTTTGGAATCAGCTACATCTAGAGCCGTGTTTGGCCCCGGACCTGCGCTCCTTCCGCTGTGATCTCAAGACTTGGCTGTTTGTACAGGCTGGCCTGGACTGAGCAGGGTTGGGAATTTTCATTTAAGGGTATTTTATTGATTTTATAATTGGATTACAGAATTAGATACAGTTGTATTTATTGTTTATATATTTGTGTAAGTCGCCCCAAGTCCTCTCAGAGATGGGGCGGCATATAAATCCAAATAAATAAATAAATAAATAAAATAAATGTCACTGAAAAAAGTGACGTACGATCATTTTTCACACTTATGACCATTGCAGCATCCTTACAGTCAAGGGTGGGATTCTACCAGTTTGCACTTATTCTCTAGAACCGGTTGTTAACATTCTAAGCAGTTCGGAGAACCGGTTGTTAGAAGAAATTACTGGCCTAATCCTGTAAGGAAGGCAGGAAGGAAACATTCTGGTGTTGCTTACAGAAACTGCCTCTCCGTTAACCCTTATTACATTCTTGGCAGGACTAGACTTCCTGTCTCAGGAACTTCTCTGGAGTTTTTTTCCCTCCTTTGCTGGTACTTTGCTTGTGTGGAGTGACCATTCAAAGTTACAATGGCACTGAAAAAAGTGACTTATGACCATTTTTCACACTTACGACTGTTGCAGCATCCCCACAGTCATGAGAGGCGAGGAGATGTGCCTCGATGTGAGTGATATTGAGTTGGCCACACCCAGCCAATAACATGACCACCAAGCCATGCCCACCCAGTCACATGACCACCAAGCCACGCCCACCACCTAAGCCACACCCACAGAACCAGTTGTTAAAATTTGAATCCCACCCCTGCTTACAGTCACATGATTTACATTTGGATGCTTGACAAGTGACTCACATTTATGACTGTGGCAGTGTCCTGGACTCATGCGATCCCCTTTTGTGACCTTCTGACAAGCAAAGTCAATGGGGAAACCCAGGTTCACTTAACAACCGTGTTATTAATTTAAAACCGTGGCTCACTTAACAACCCAGGTTCACTTAACAACCGTGTTACTAATTTAAAAGAGCCTTGGTGGCTCAGGCTGTTAAATGCCTGCACTTAAGTTCCAGCTGCCTACAATTACTGTAGGCTCTAATCCCACCAGGCTCAAGGTTGACTCAGCCTTCCATCCTCTCGGGGTAGGTAAATTGAGGACCCAAGATTGTTGGGGGCAATTAGCTGACCTTGTAAAAATGCCGCTTAGTAATAAGCAGGCATATACAATGGAATGAAGGCTATTGCTGAGCGCATTGGAATGTATCTCAAAAATTGTAAGCCGCCCTGAGTCTCCGGAGAAGGACGGCATATAAATGTAATTAAAAAAAAACAAATGCAGTGATTCACTCAACCACGGTGGCAAGAAAAGTCTTAAAATGGGGCAAAACTCACGTAACAAATTTCTCTCTTAACAACATACATTTTGGGCTCAATTGTGGTTTTACGTTGAGGCCCACCTGTACTTCCCCAATAGTACCTTGCAAGTGTAGGAAGTTAGCACCTACCCCTCTCCTAGAAAAATGAAATATCCTAGGAAATATTAAAAAGGCAGAATATTTCCCCTAAATAGAGCAGAAACTCAGAAGCAGAAACTCACTTCAGAAGCAGAAGCTCACCCCCACCTTTGTTAATGGGTGGGCCATTAAGGCCTGGGCCAGAATATTTTACATAACAAAGATCTCCAGGTAAAGCTATAGCAATTGCCCAAAGCCCTTTTCATTACATCATCATCCAGCAAGGCTCAACCAAGCTTGGAACTCAGAACAGCCTGCAGAGTTGCCCCTGCATGGCCCCATGGGAGTCTGACAATCAATCAGAATACCGGCTCAAATTCAAATCTCAACAGAGGGCATAAAACCAGGCACTCTCAGCATCTCAGCCCTTTCCCTTCTCTCTTCACCTTGAAGCATGTGATCATCCTTTTCACTTTGGAGCTCCAAGCCATGTGGTCCTGCTGTCCACCATTAAACCATCTTTCCAAACAGCCTCCATGTTTCCAGTGTCTTTTTCCCCACTTGGAACTGAACCCAGAAGGATAATTCTTCCAACATAAGTTACAGCATGGGTTAGCCGTAGTAGTTTAATATCAAGAGCAGTGAAGGTGAACCTATGACACGCCTGTTAAAGATGACACGCCACAACATTCTGGGTGACATCCCAGTATTCTCCAACAGCCGACAAAAGCATGCTCCATTTGGCATGAGTTTGAGGCTGCGCAGGCTGTGAGAGAACGAGATGTGGTCTCATGCGGCTTCCCGACCCCCTGAAAATGAGTTTGTTTTACACATATTTCACTTTTAGAATTGGTTGCCATTTCTTTATATACAATGGTATTTTAAAAAAATAAATGAATTTTTAAATAATCGTTTTTTCTCTTGTTTGAGGAGTGTGTGTTTAACTGAGCAATTAAATTTTTTTATAACTCATACTATAACAGGTGACATCTTTAATCCAAGCAAGTTTCAACCTCTAGCAATTTATTGGGGGCTAAATCTCACTACATTTTGGTGGAACTTCCTTTGAATCAACATGCATGGGATTGTCCTATAGTAAATGTAATTTGAATCTCTTTTTAGCATTAATTATTCTTTCGGTTAAATTTCCTTCAGTGTTTTATCTCCTTCCTTTTTGCAAGGAAAAAGAAAACAAAAGTAGGTACATTTGCATCCCTGAATGCTTTGCCTCAAAGCTTGGGGCCATTTAAATTAATTTTTATGTACTCCATTCAGTTTAGTAAAATATTTAGTAGTGCTCTAATAGTGTAAAGCATTAGGCTGTAATTACAGGGACATAATACAGAGACTAATAGTTCTGTTGAAACACAACGGTGATGCATGATTGCCCTATTATTATAGCCAATTTGAAGCAACATGATTATTAAAAAAATTTATCACCGATATAGTCTTGATTTTGTTACAGGTTGTAATAAAAAGTAGGCATTTAAACAACAGTTATTTTCAGCCTCATAAGAGAACAACAAAAGTAGATTTCCATGTCCTTTAAAATATATTCTTTGATGAATTGGGGATCAACAAGGATTTTAGAGCACGCATAACCTCTTCTGTGGTGTAGTGAAAGAAACTGGGGTTTGGAATTAGGACAAAAAAAAAAAGAATTGTTCTCACATAAACAGATCAGCTGCCGAGCAAAGTTAAGATCTATATTAATATTTTGAACCTGGACCCTAAATTGGATTGGATTGGGTAGGAATTCTGAGAATTCTACTTAAACATTTTTGAAGATTACCGAATTGGAGAATGGAATGCAGATACAAGAATGCCTTTGATCTTATGCATTCCCTAAGCAAAACAACCTCATTTCCACAACTGTAATAGACTAGATTAAACAATTAAACAACAATAGGTACACATTGTTTACATATTTACATAAATAATTGGTGAACTATCTTCAAGTACTGAGCTATAACACAATTTGGCTTAAACAACATATTAGCAAAAAAAAGAGATCTTGAAGATTATTTGTCATGTTGATGATCTTTTTTAAAATAGAGATTTAAAACAAGATTTCTTCCACAAGCTATTAGGTTGATTTGCATTTGGCAGAGCAAACTCTTGTGGTAGTTATAAATGCATTTGCTTCTCTCAGAATTGAAAGTGGATGCTTATATATTGGAGCAATGGGATAGACATCTGGTTCTGCGAAAATACTGTGGAAAAAGTACATTCTGGATGTCACTTTTGTTGAGAATCCTGTCAATTACTCTCCATATTGCTCATGTAATTAAGATGGGGATTCATACTGGGCACTTTGACCTATCCCATCTTCACCCAAGGCCATCTGCAGCCTGTAGCAATGACAGGTTATATCAAACTTCGGAAGTTGTCCTGCAGTGGGGTCTGGCAAAGCTACAGTATGCTTGGGAATGCAGAAGAGTCTACTGCTTGTAAAATGGCTGCAGCAGAAGTAGCTTGCAGTACTGCACTCTAACCACGGCGCCACAGAGGCTTCTAAATGCTATTGCTAAATATAATAGAGAGCCAGTTTTATATAGTATAGTGTTACGGCACCGGGTTAGAAACCAGGAGACTGTGACTTCTAGTCCCACCTCAGACATGAAAGCAGGCTGATTGACCTTAAGCTAGTCCTGCTCTCTCAGCCTAACCCACCTCGCAGGGTTGTTTTTGTGGGGAAAATAGGAGGACAAAAGTTTGCTGGATGTGTTTGCTCTTGAGTTATTTGTAGAAATAATTATGTAGGAAGTTAGCACCCAGCCCTCCTAGAAAAATGAAATATTCTAGTAAATATTTAAAAAGGCAGAATATTTCCTTTTAAAAAAGTAGAAACCCAGAAGCAGAATCTCACCCCCACCTTTGTTAATGGGTGGGCCATTAAGGCCTGGGCCAGAATACTTTACATAACAAAGATCTCCAGGTAAAAGCTATAGCAATTGCTGAAAGCTCTTTTAAGGGCATAAATCATCCAGCAAGGGTCAACCAAGCCTGGAACTCAGGACAGCCTACAGAGTTGCCCCTCATGGGAGTCTGACAACCAATCAGAATACAAACTCCAATTCAAATCTCAGCAGAGGTCATAAAACCCAGGCATTCTCAGCACCTCAGTCCTTTCTTCTTGATCTTCTCCTTCAAGCATGTGATCATCTTTCTCTGGAGCTCCGGACCATGTGGTCCTGTTCACCATTAAACTTTCCAAGCAGCCTCCATGTTTCCAGTGTCTTTTTCCCCACTTGGAACTGAACCCAGAAGGATATTTCTTTCAACAATTAAAAACAGGATATAAATAAAAATAAATAGGAACATCAACCTTTTCTATAAGTAAATAACCTGTAAGGGGTAAGAGATGGAATGTTTCCTTGCACTTGCTAAGAAGAAACTAATAGAAAACAAAAGGCATGGTCAGGAGAAACAAATAGAGATAGTGCTGCAAATCATAAAGGTTTTTTTAAAAAGTATAAGGTTAGCTCTCAGTTTGGAGGGCTCCACTTGTTGAATTTAACCTGTAGGAAGTTAGCATCCCACCCCCCTCCTAGAAAAATGAAATATTTTAGCATATACTAAAAGGGCAGAATATTTCCCTTAAAAAAAGTAGTAGAAACTCAGAGAGGCAGAAACTCACACCCACCCCACCCTTGCCAATGGAGCCATTTAAGGCCTGAGCCAGTCTATTTTACATAACAAATAGCCCTCTACCCATCTCACCACATGGTAACCGGGAAGACTACATCATCAGCACTCAGACAAAGTCTTACAAAGTTAGCTAAGACCCTTGCCTCCTGGGAGTCTGGCAGCCAATGGGATACATTTCTTACACAGGAACAGGAAACACTAAGGTAGGGCCCAAACAGAGGGCATAAAACTCAGGCACCCTCAGCATCACAGCCCTTTTTTCCTTTCTTTTTCACGCAACATCTTGAAGCATGTGATGGCCCTTTTTTCTTCATCCAACCATGTGGTCCTGTCTACCATTAAATAATTTTTCCAAACAGCCTCCATGTTTCCAGTGTCCTTTTCCCCACTTGGAACTGAACCCAGAAGCATATTTCTTCCAACAAAACCCTTTTTTGTAATGCCTAAAGCAGCATTCCTCTCCTTTCTTTCTCTGAAGAAATTGAGACGAAGACCTCTTCATCTCAATCCAGTTTCTTCCTTCATCTTCTAGTTAGGCTCTTCATATCCTTTCAACCTTCCACCCACTTCTACTCCTTATTTACTATGTCTCTGTGAACCTGCTTTGTCTTATCTACCATGTTTCTATGAACATGAAAAGAGAATCCTGTAATGATTGATATTTATAAATATAGTAACCTATCCTATTGGTCATTAATTTTAATTATTCAACTAATATAAATGGTTAATTTTTAATGCCCTACTTTTGGAGTGTGGCCTTGGGCAGGAGTATATAGAAGCATAAGCATAATATTACTGTCAACAAGCTGAGCTCAGCTACTATGTTTGTTCACTTGGTGATGCCCTGGGAAGATTAAAAGGAAATATTGTGAAGATCAGCCATTGAAGCAAACAATTATCTATCTCAAATTAATTAAGGCAGAAGGAACACCTGTGATCAACACAGATTTGCAGAACATTTTCATTAATTTCCAATAAAGCAAGGTACTTATGAAAGGAACTCTGGTCTATTGCTGGTTATGATTGTGTCAGACTATGTTTATTAAGATATAAATAAATATGAGGATGTGTGCTAAGGCAGCTATTTAGGACAGTATAAATATTTCCTCTAGGCACACTAACTGCTTAACAAACTTCTTCAAACATAGCTAGATTAGGCTGATTATTTGCTATAGGATGACCATATGTTTTACATTAGACAGGAGAGCTCCCTATGAAAGGATTTATAATGCAAATCTTGATTTTTCTTAAAAAGAAGATCAGAATGTCAAAACATTGATGTTGCCCCTCAAGAGTTAATTGAATGAGAGGTATGCAATTCACCTGGACCTAAATTACCTTATTTCACAGAGATGGAGTATAGTCTTTTTACAAATAAAGACATTATCTTTAATTTTGCATCATATGTTTCGCTTATATTTTGTCCTCTTTCCAGGTAATGTTTTCTCTCTGGTGATGTGTAAGTATCCATATGTAATGATTAGCAGTTACGTGTTACAAAAGTAGCTACTTTAAGTCACCAGGGACTAGCTTTCCTTTTTGGCTTCAACTAGAAGGCAACCAAATGTAGGACGACGGTTTGTACTAAGATATAATCAGGGTGCGAGGATTAGAATTTCAGCTTTCTGCATATTTATGGGCCAAATAAATACCTTGCTGAAGTTTAATGGATCTTTCAGAATCTTATTGAAGCCTGTTTAAAAGTTGCCTCTGAAAATTATTATTTGTTGCTTCTAAATTTGATGACAATGTATGTATTCATTTATTTATGAACATTATTAAATAAAATATTTGGGTTTTGTTTGCTTATACTGTACTGGCATGCATTGCTTTCAGTTATTTCCATAGGGAGATTCTGGGCCCTGAGTCCACTATAATGATCAACTTGCTCACAGAAATATAGGTATGGTGTGGAGTGGCCATGTTTTAATATAATCTCGCTGTTCACTAGAATTCTGCAGAGATGAATGCCTGTGATACCACATCTTAATCTTAATCAGAATAGAGCTGGAAGGGATCTTGGAAGTCTTCTACTTCAACCCCCTGCTCAAGAGGAGACCTATATCACTTCAGACAGGTCTCTTCCAGTCTCTTCTTAAAAACATCCAGAGATGAAAGCACCAAAGGCGGTATTCAGCAGGTTCTGACCAGTTCTGGAGAACCGGTAGCGGAAATTTTGAGTAGTTCGGAGAATTGGCAAATACCACCTCTGACTGGCCCCGCCCCCATCTATTCTCTGCCTTCCAGCTGATCAGCTGGGTCTTCTTTTGTTGCCCTGCACAGGAGAACAGAGCTGGAAAGCAGGTTAGTGGGGTGTGGAGGGAATGGGATTTTGCAGTAACTTTCCCCCAGGAGTGGCGGGGAATGGAGACTTTACAGTATCCTTCCCTGGAGCGTGGTGGGAATGGAGATTTTACAGTATCCTTCCCCTGCCATGCCCACCAAGCCATGCCACACCCACCAAGCCACGCCCACAGAACTGGTAGTAAAATTTTTTGAATCCCACCACTGAAAAGCATCCACAACTTCTGAAGGCAAGCTATTCCACTGGTTAATTAGCTGTTTCAGGTTGCTTCTCTCCTTGATTAGTTTCCATCCATTGTTTCTTGTCCTGCCTTCTGGTGCCTTGGAAAATAATCTTCACTGAATTAACATATCCCAAATATTTGGCATAAAATGTACTGGAGATTCATATTTGTGATTTATGCAGCGTTATTCCTCTTCCTTGTTCATGCAAGATTTTCTAGGCTCCCCAGATTTCCAACTTGCAATGGTACAAGTTTCCCATTTAATTTAACCAGAACCTAATGAACAGAGATATATTAATCTTCTAGTTAATTCAATGAATATATAAACAGTAAAGTCCTCTGCCTCTCAAAGAGAAAAGTGTTATGTATGCAGGTTTGAATGTCATTGGTTTAGTTTGAACTGTTCTTGTAAAATGTCAGAAATGATTGATTTAAAAAGTGCGGGAAAATCCTGCACTCTGATTGGCTGGCAACTGCGGCTGCTGGCTATAAGTAGCAGCCGCAGCCCAGCCAAATGGGGTCCGTTATGAGCTGTAGTCACTAATAAACTCTTCACTGAAGCACTCCGCGTCTGACTCTTCATGCAAACTTAACACTGGCGACGAAGGTGGGATCCTTCCTGAAGAGAAGACGACGCGGAAAACAAGCTGAGAGAGATGGTTGCGCTGAACACCCCCCCAGCCCCGTTTGATCCGACGACAGAAGACTGGGACTTGTATGCGGATCGTTTCCAAATGTATTTGGAGGGAAATGATCTCGCTGACATTTCCGAGAAGCGGAAGAGGGCGGTCTTTCTCATGCACTACGGTCCGGCAGTTGTCAAGATGGCGAAGGCATTGGCAGGAGCTGCAGACGTGAAGGTAATGGAATGGCCTGACTTAGAAAAGTTGTTAAGAGCCCATTAGGCCCCACAAGTATCATGCCTCATTAAGAGACACAAGTTTTACCGTCACGATCAAGGGGAAAGCAAAACATAAATGACTTCATGGCAAGTTTAAGGGACATTGGGGGTGCATGTGAATTTAACAACTTAGAAGAGACCATGCGCGATCGATTTGTTCTAGGCCTTAAAGACAAGGTATTACAGAGCAAGTTATTAATGAGACCTAAGATCACGTTGAAGGAAGCAATAGAAGAGGCCTCTTCAGCAGAAGCCACCAAGTCCTCAGCAGCAGCCATGAAGAAAATCAACAAGGCCTCAAGCCATCCTGATGTGGAAAAGTCCACAACAACTCATTGAGCAAATAGATTCTGAGTCAGACTGTAGTGAGGTGGAGGAAGGAATTTATAGACTCAGAATGGAGAGGAAAAAGAAAGACCTGGGAAGAAAGAGGCAAGATTTTTACTGCAGAGGTTGTGGGGAAGCCACCCCGCACTGAATGCAAGTTTCTTGATACCATCTGCCTCCGTTGTGAAAAAAGAGGTCACCTAGCAAGAGTCTGCAAATCATCCAGAACTCCACCCCACAGAAGAAAGTTTCCTGACAAAGAATTCAAGCCTAACAACTTCAGTGAGAAAATGGGGCAACACAGAAGCAAATGGGAAGAATGAAACTCATCAAACAGTCACCATTGGTCATTCTTCACCCTTAAGAAGCAGAAAAGTACATGTGAAGGTACTAATTGAAGGAAGGCCTTGCCAAATGGAAGTGGACTCAGGCTCCTATTTATCTATGGTGTCATGGGACACTATTCACAGACTACTCCCAAACATTCAGAAGAAGCATTTCCAGAAGCAAGCACTGACTCTTAAAGACTACCAAGGGAACAAGATTCCAGTAGTTGGAACAAGAGAATTCAACGTGAAGTTCAAAGGCCACACCAAACGTTTGCCCCTGACCATCGTGGACAAGGATCGCCCAAGCTTGCTGGGACTTGAGTGGTTCAATCCACTAGGCATCGAGGTGACTGGCATCAATCACGTGAGCAACACTGAATGGGAGGAGGCCTTGAAGTCTGAGTTTCCAGAGGTCTTCAGCGAAGGATTGGGCAAGTATATGGGGACCCCTATCACTTTCAACCTAGATCCCAAGGTGCCCCCAATTCGTTTAAAGCCCAGAAGGGTCCCATTTGCCTTAAAGGAAAAATTGATGCACAATTAGATAAACTAATAGCTCAAGGAGTTTTAGAGCCCACTGACCACTCCAGATGGGAGACACCCATAGTCACACCAGTCAAGACTGATGGGTCAGTAAGAATCTGTGGAGACTATAAGGGGACATTGAACCATGCGCTTCAACAGAGCGCATATCCAGTTCCAGTGGTGCATCATTTATTACATTCACTTGGCAGGGGTACAGTCTTTGCCAAATTGGATCTGGCCCAGGCATATCAACAACTAACAGTTGATGATGCCACTGCAGAGGCCCAAACCATTGTGACTCATAGAGGTGCCTTCAAATGTAAAGGTTACAGTTTGGAGTAAGCGTGGCACCAGGCATCTTCCAAAGCCTTATGGAAAGGATGCTCCAAGGACTGCCAGGGGTAGTGCCTTACTTTGATGATGTGTTAATCTCTGCTGAAAATGACACTCAATTACAAGAGAGACTCAGAGAAGTCCTTACCAGATTCAAGAAAGCGGGGTTAAAAGTCAAGGAAGAAAAATGCACTCTTAGAACTGACAAGGTTGAGTTCTTGGGCTATATGATTGACAAGCATGGCATCCACCCTACAGATGCCAAGGTTCAAGCAATCAAAGAAGCCCCTAGACCAAAATGCAAAACAGATTTGCAAGCCTTCCTTGGACTTATTAACTTTTATCACATGTTCCTACCTCAGAAGGCAACCATTGCAGAACCATTACACAGATTACTGGACAAAAATCTGCTTGGGTCTGGGGCAGGAAGGAACAATCAGCATTTAACAATATTAAAAGACTAATCACGTCTGATGCTGTACTGATACAGTTCTCTGAGAATTTGCCTGTTGTACTGACTTGTGATGCATCCCCTTTTGGAGTGGGGGGTTTGAGCCACAGGCTTCCCAGTGGGAGGAAGCCCCTATTGCATTTTACTCTCGCACTTTGACCAAAGCAGAGAGGAATTACAGCCAATTGGACAAGGAAGCATTGGCAATTGTTGCAGCTGTCAAGAAATTCCATGAGTATCTATATGGGAGAACATTTACCATTGTCACAGATCACAAACCTTTGTTAGGCATTGTGGCAGGAGACAAACCTACACCCACTATCCTGTCACCAAGAATGCTGAGGTGGACTGAATTTCTTGCTGCTTATTCATACAAGCTCATCCACAAGCCTGGCAAAGACATTGGCCATGCTGATGCTTTGAGTCGCTGCCCACTTCCGTTTCACACTGAGGACTTTGAACCTGAGGCACACACCTTTTTCCTAGAAACTGTTGCCAAGCTTCCAGTACGCTGCTGAAATTGCCAGAGAGACTGCCAAAGACACTTTATTGGCTCCTGTTATAGGCTGGATTAAGAAAGGTTGGCCTTTTCAAGATCTACCTCACCTTGCCCAACCTTTTAAATCCAGGCAAACTGAATTATCTGTATTAAGAGGATGTATTTTGTGGGGTAACAGGGTGGTTATTCCTGCAAAACTGCAAAAGAGGTTTTGGAAATGTTACATGAGGGTCATCCAGGTATTGTAAGGATGAAGGGATTGGCCAGGAGTTATGTATGGTGGCCAGGTATTGACAAAATGGTTGAAAACTGGGTTGCATCTTGTCCCAACTGTCAGGTAGTCAGGCCTGCCCCACTCCCCAGGAATGGGAATGTCCTAGGGGCCCATGGTCTAGGATTCACATTGATTTTGCTGGCCCTACCAGAGGGCACACCTTTCTTATTATAGTAGATGCATATTCCAAATGGCTAGAGGTCATCCTATGGCATCCACCACAACTGATGCTGTCATCAAGCAGCTTAAAAGCTTTTGTAACCCACGGGTTACCTGATGTTCTTGTCTCTGACAATGGCCCTCAATTTACATCCAACCTTTTTGAATCCTATCTAGCACAACAGGGTATCAGACATGCCCTGACTGCCCCTGGGCACCCTTGCTAACGGGCTGAGCATGGTACGTTTTACCAAGGAAAAGCTTCAGCAATTGGGTCCTGGGGACATCACTGAGAAAGTTGAAAAACTTCTTAGTGTTCAGCACATCACTCCTAACCCATCAACTAACTTATCCCCAGCAGAGTTGTTGATGGGTAGGAAACTTAGGTCTTCCCTTGACCGCTTCATCCCACTTACGCACCCAACGCACCACTAGATTCCACTAGCAAAGTTTGCACGTTCAGTGTGGGTGATTCTGTTTATGCTAAGAACCTTATGGGTGAACCTTCATGGATTCCTGCTGAAATAACTCAAATCACAGGCCCTGTTCTTACAGGGTACAAACAGAGGATGGAGTCCTCTGGAGCAGGCACATTGATCAGCTTAGATCCAGATTACCTCAGGAACATCGCAATTGTTCCTCTCTAGTTCCATACCTAATGCCTTTTCTAGGGGAGGGGAGGAGCATGAGGATAATCAGCAAGCAAGAATCAACCCCATGTGTAACGAGCCATTACGACAGGAACCATCCCAAAACCTGTCACAATGCCAAAATCCATCCTTACAAGTGGAAGATTGCACATCACTACCTGACTTGGGTGCTGACATTGGGTTAGAGATGGGTTGGGAGGAGAGACCAGATTGTAACAATCAAACAGGGTCTTCTTTCACTGGAAGCCCTAGGGAAATGTCAACAGACACATTTCCTCTCTCACTGGGTGAGAACATTAAAACTTCTGAACCACGAAGGTCTCAAAGTACACGTAAGAGCCCCACCTATTTAAAAGAATACATTAGATAGGTTGGGGTTTGAGTATGGACTGAACCTAGTGGGGAGGGGTGTTATGTATGCAGGTTTGAATGTCATTGGTTTAGTTTGAACTGTTCTTGTAAAATGTCAGAAATGATTGGTTTAAAAAGTGCGGGAAAATCCTGCACTCTGATTGGCTGGCAACTGTGGCTGCTGGCTATAAGTAGCAGCCGCAGCCCAGCCAAATGGGGTCCCTTATGAGCTGTAGTCACTAATAAACTCTTCACTGAAGCACTCTGTGTCTGACTCTTCATGCAAACTTAACAAAAAGAATTTGGTTAGGAATGGTGGCTGCAATATCAGAAAGTTTTGAAATTTTAAAAGAAATATAAAATTCCACCAGCTATCTTTAATGGAAGGCATCAAAAAGCAGAATCAGGAAAAGACTCAAAGTAGTAAAGCTGGCACCTTTGAATAAGAAGGGGGAAAAAAAGAATGGAAATGCAAATACTTTTAATAATGAACATACATTTATGACCTTTTCCTTTAAATATTGCTGGCCCTGAGAAGATGGGAAGAGTTTTAAATGAAAATTCTTCTCAAGCAGTAAGCGTAAATCAGAGTTTCTCATATGTTTGTCCATCTCTTATTTTATACTCTAACTGAACTGTTGATGTTCAATATATTTTCCCATGAGAATATCAATCATCTCCATCATCATCATCATCATCATCATCATCATCATCATCATCATCATCATGCTTTGTCTTGACTATATTTAACATGTATATATAGTGTCACACTTACATACAAACCCTTGGATGAATCATTAACTGCATGAATTGGCTTCAGCTTAGTTGGCTTCTGATCAATATTTCATAATGTATGTGGGTATGATTATTTTAGAAAGGGAGAGAATTATTTTTTGCAGGAAAAAAAATAGACATGGCTCAAAGAAAGGAAGTGGTTTGAAGATTCAATACTTAGTACAACTAGCAAGATCAAATGACACAGCTTTTCCATCAGCAGGGCCACTTCTGGGTGTAGACAGGGTTGAGATAGGGTGTTAAGTTTGAATGCTTTTCATCCTCGGAGCTGCCAAACCCCACCCCCCATTCTTGCACATAAAAATTAGCATTTCAACACATTTTTATCTATATGCCAGGAGCCTCCTACCTCCCTCACCTCATCACTATAGTCTGAAGTACTACAATCCAGCAAAACAGTCATTTGAAAAAAGATATAAGTCAAAGGGACAAGGCCCAGGCATACAATAACTAATGTTGTAAACAGAAAAGATTGAAAGGAAATAATAATGCTACTCATAAGTCAAGCGCCAAGAGGCTTTGTTATAGAAATACTAAAACAAAGATGAAAATTCTATAGCTGTTGCAAGTCCAGAAACAAAAGAGCACGTGAGTCTGGAATTCATTTTTAAAATGTGTATTTCTGAGCAAGCAATTTGAGGAATTTGTATGCAATTTAGTGGCATCATTACAGTTGTATAGCTTGAACAAATTGCATGCTAATTAAGGTTGCCTTGACCTAGAAAGTTTCTATTTACAAGCTAAAAGCAAATAGTGCTTCTGTGTTCTTTCCCATCTGATTTTCTCTCCTTCCCTCCCTCCTTTCCTTCCCTCCACATTTGAAGGCTAATCCTCTGGTATTTGTGTTCTCAGAGTTTAATTCATAGCTCTAGCCCTTCAGTGCTCTGCTATTGCTTTGGGAGTAGGAGGAATAGTACAGTTTGAACAAATGTCCTTGAGCATGAGAACAACGGAGGAAAGGGACATCTTAACAATTTGGAACTTATTTATGCAGATGGAATCCAAGGTAGCACACATGTGGGTCCATTGTAAACAAACATGTGACAAACTCCATGAAATTGATCGACTGCGGGGTTGGTTTATTTTATTATTTCCCCCAAGGCTTGAGTTTTTCTTATAATTTTCTATAATAGCCACACTATTGCTTCTATCGTTTGGGATGTCTCTGCATTGTTGTGATTTTGAAAGGACAACAAGACCAGCATTACGCCATTCTTTCTTTGCATTGACATTTTAAAATGTAAGAGCCGCAATTAAAGCAGCCAATAACTAAATTTTGTTTCATTAGGAAGAAAGCCACTATTATATTTGTCTCAGATCTGCTCAAAAGATCAATAATTGAGATAGCATGGCTTCTGTTTCTTATCCCCCACCCCCCAAAGTTAGAATAATAGCAGCTCGGGTTGAATTAATCAAAGAATCTGCACTCTCATGCTTGCATGCATTATTGTTTAGTAGAAGGGATGAACAGCATTGAAACAAACCTCAGAAGCCATAAAATAAAGGAAAGGCATCAGAAAATTTTATTTTTTGAAATTGGATTGGAAGATTAGGATTTTAATATTTTGCTCTTTTTTGCCTTTATAAAAATATGAATATGCTTTTTTTAATCATATAAATCTCTTACAGCAGTTGTCTGGAATGGAAATTTTTTTTTTTTAAACTCGGATTCAGCTTTGCAAGGCATGCCAAGTGATATGATGGTAAAGGATATGTAGAGTTCCCTTCCTGCATGGGTTGTTATCACTCTCCCGCCAGGAAAAGAGGCATTTCAGATCGTAAGATGGAGACTTTAAAGCAAAATTTGGATTAAAAGGACTCTTTAGCTTGATCTAGCACAAGGCATTTTATTACTTGAACATGGCCAGTGGAGAGATGGAAATTATTTTTGTGCCCTGTAGCAGAAAATGCTACAGGTATGTCTCCTTAGCAGCAAAGACACTATAAAAATAAATAAAAATCTGCTGTCTTTTTATGACACCGAAATCATATGCCTACATTGACTATTTTTCTAATAGGAAGGTTGGCTTTGTTTGTCTTTTTTTTGGCAAACCTACCCTGACATTTTATCTACTCAATCACAACCAATATTTAGTGAAAGTGGGTTTTGGTTTTTTTGAGTACTGAAGACATATAAAAAGTAAACTATTCTACTTCCTAGTATTTGCCTGATTTGCTCTATCTTGTTTGCTTTTTCATCCTGTGATAGTTTTCTATTTCTTTCCATTCCTTCTGCATCATTGCTTTTTTCCCCCATATATATTTTTTCATTTATCTTTATCTATATCTTTTCTCCTGCCTTTTATATCGCCTCTTCTGAAAGGCAGAGAACATTCAATCAGATGTTATTATATTTTATTTTACAATGTCATGCCAAACATAAAAATTGGTTTTGTTGTCTCTTTTATGTTACTGAATTAAGCCCATATTGATTCCTTGTTCAGAATGATCATTGAAAATCACATGTTTGCTTTTGTCCTTTAGCCACAAGAATTCAAGGATTTCTTTAACAAAAAGCAATAAAATGTTCCCATTCTCTGTTATATTTGGAATTCATTTGAAGAATTGATAGCCTGTCAAATTTTTGAGTCATCTTTTGTTTTAGTCCTGGTCTTAACAGTAAGGTATATGCTAGAGAAAAAAAATGAATCCAGGATCCATTTTCTGGCTGATGGGCAACATTTTGTGCTTTTGGGGAAATTATGGCATTGTTTCATGATTCCCTTCTTTCTTGGTTGGGTTTACCTTTAAAGTTTATGATTTAGGGTTACATTGATTGCAAAGACATAGAAGTTAAAAGAAGATATTGTGGCGGCATGACTGTTTTTGAATGGAAGAATGTCACTGATGGTCTAAAATTCTTCATCCAATGCCAGATGTTCATATTACCTTGTTTTAGAATGAGAAAAAAGAATAGCGAGTAAACCAAAATCCTTGAATTCATTGGGAAGAATCACAGAATAGCAGAGTTGGAAGGGACCATGGAGGTCTTCTAGTCCAATCCCCACCTCAAGCAGAAGACCTTATACCATTCCAGACAAATGGCTGTCCGATTGTCTTTTAAAAATCTCCAGTGACGGAGCACTCACAACTTCTCGAGGCAAGCTGTTCCATGGCTTAATTGTTCTGTCAGAAAATTTCTCCTTAATTCTGAAAGCTCCACCAGATCGATATATTCAGATAGAAATCAGAAGCAAAAACCACAGTAAAATGGAACCCACTCATCTCCCTCATAATTCTCCTTATGCCATATACTTTCTCTTATCAAAGATTGGCACACACAAAACCAGGTATGGGTCAAACTTTTATATTCTTAGTCCATTTTCCAAAAGCAACTTCTATGTGACACCTACTTTTATAGTGGTTATGGGATAGAACCTTTCATTGTATGTAAGAGCAGAAGGCACATCTAGAGAACTTGTGGCCTCAATACTTTATACCAGGGGTCTCCAATCTTGGCAACTTTAAGACTTGTGGACTTCAGCTTTGCTGGCTGAAGAACTCTGGGAGTTGAAGTCACTATTAACATGGGCAATCTCCTGCCCACATGCTTTTATCTTTCTTGGTGACTTCAATCTACCTCATATTAACTGGACCCTAAACGAAAGTACAACTGAACCCATACATGCAACCTTCTACAATGCTGTAACAAATCTGGCACTGGAACAACTAGTAGCCAACAACACTAGACTTAACAACTGCCTCGATCTCATCTTCTGCAACAGTTTGAATTCAATTTACGGAATACAAATAAAAGGATCCTTTTCCAACAGTGACCACAGCATGATTGACTTTTGTCTCAACATATGTCCTCACAAAAATCATCATAACGATGGGATATCCAATTATAACTTCAAAAAAGGCAACTATGATCTTATAAACAATGATCTCTCATCTCTTGACTGGCAAATTCTATTCACTGGATGTAATACTGTCAAAGACTATTACAACATATTTTTACTTGAAGTCAAAAGAGTCATCAAACTATATGTACCAATAACAACTCCCCTAAAAAACCAAATTACCCATAACAATAAGGAAGCTCCAATCCAAAAAGAAATCCCTTTGGCGGAAAAACAAATCTGGTCACGTTGCCAATTTTAAAAACCGATAAAAAAATTTATGCCACCAGATAAAGACTGAATGCACCGATTATCACATTAAGCAAGAGGAAAACCTTCAACGCACCAATTCCACCTGTGCTTTCTACAATTTTGTAAACAACATACTTAAAGACTCGAGGTCCATTCCACCCCTGAAAGGACCTAACGGTAAAGACTGTAATGACGACACCATTAAAGCCAACCTCTTTAACACATTCTTTGGCTCAGTCTTTGTAAACAGCAATGGATCATGCCCAATATTTCCTAGTCGAACCACAGACAACTACAATGATCTAATACATATCGATTTTACGGAAGATAATGTTGAAAAAGCACTACACAATCTAAAACCATCTCTATCTATTGGACTGGATGGAATATGTGCCTACTTAAAAAAGCTATCCACTGCCATAGCAGAACCTCTAAGCATAATCTTTGAAAAGTCTTTCAGGACCAGGTCCTTGCCAAACCTATGGTCACTAGCTACGGTCATCCCCATCATCAAAAAGGGAGACCCCAGCCTAGTTCAAAATTATAGACCAATATCTTTATGTTGCATCACCTGTAAAGTCATGGAATCAATTATTAACCAATCCATTATCCTCCACTTAGAGACAAACAACCTACTCTCTAATAAACAATTTGGTTTCAGAAAAAAATTATGCTGTAATCTGCAAGTCCTACACTGCAAAAACATACGGACTATACAACTTGATCAGGGCAAAGCAATAGACACAATCTACATAGACTTCTGTAAAGCCTTTGATTCAGTGGTACACGACAAACTACTAAAACTAAAATCTTATGGCATCTCCGGGCATCTGCATAACTGAATAGATGTATTCCTGTCAAACAGGCAACAAATGGTCAAAATAGGAACACCCTATCAAATCCTGTACCTGTCAACAGTGGTGTCTTCCAAGGCAGCGTTCTAGGACCAACTCTCTTTATACTTTACATAAATGACCTCTGTAATCATATTAAAAGCAACTGTGTTCTGTTCGCTGATGATGTAAAGCTATTCAACACCACTGACAATACTGCTACCCTTCAAAATGACCTCAACTATGTGTCAGAATGGTCAAACAAATGGCAACTTCAAATCTCAACAAATGCTCTGTCTTACATATAGGCAAAAAAAACACCAGAAAATAAAATACAAGCTGAATAATCAAGACCTTGTTGATGACCCTAACTACAGGTGAAACTCGAAAAATTAGAATATTGTGCAAAAGTTCATTTATTTCAGTAATGCAACTTAAAAGGTGAAACTAATATATGAGATAGACTCATTACATGCAAAGCAAGATAGTTCAAGCCATGATTTGTCATAATTGTGATGATTATGGCTTACAGCTCATGAAAACTCCAAATCCACAATCTCAGAAAATTAGAATATTACATACAATCAGTAAAACAAGGATTGTACATAGAACAGTATTGAACCTCTGAAAAGTATAAGCATGCATATGTACTCAGTACTTGGTTTGGGCCCCTTTTGCAGCAATTACTGCCTCAATGCAGCATGGCATGGAAGCTATCAGCCTGTGGCACTGCTGAGGTGTTATGGCAGACCAGGATGCTTCAATAGCGGCCTTCAGCTCTTCTGTATTGTTCGGTCTCATGTCTCTCATCTTTCTCTTGGCAAGGGGTTCAGGTCAGGCGAGTTTGCTGGACAATCAAGCACAGTAATCCCACGGTCATTGAACCAGGTTTTGGTGCTTTTGGCAGTGTGGGCAGGTGCCAAGTCCTGCTGGAAAATGAAGTCAGCATCCCCATAAAGCTTGTCTGCAGAAGGAAGCATGAAGTGCTCCAAAATCTCCTGGTAGACAGCTGCATTGACCCTGGACTTAATGAAGCACAGTGGACCAACTTCACACTGTGTGGGCCTCTCCATTCTTCCTCCAGACTCTGGGTCCTTGGTTTCCAAATGAGATGCAAAGTTGCTCTCATCAGAAAAGAGGACTTTGGACCACTGAGCAACAGACCAGGTCTGTTTTTCTTTAGCCCAGGTAAGATGCTTCTGACGTTGTTTGTTGTTCAGGAGCGGCTTGACAAGAGGAATACAACATTTGAAGCCCATGTCCAGGATCCGTCTATGTGTGGTGGCTCTTGATGCACTGACTCCAGCCTCAGTCCACTCCTTGTGAAAGTTCCCAACACTTTTGAATGGCCTTTTTCTGACAATCCTCTCCAGGCTGCAGTCATCCCTGCTGCTTGTGCACCTTTTTCTTCCACACTTTCCCTTCCACATAACTTTCTATTAATGTGCTTTGATACAGCACTTTGGGAACATCCAACTTTTTTTGCAATTACCTTTTGAGGCTTTCCCTCCTTATGGAGGGTGTCAATGATGGTTTTCTGCACAACTGTCAGGTCAGCAGTCTTTCCCATGATTGTGATTCCTACTGAACCAGACTGAGAGACCATTTAAAGGCTCAGGAACCCTTTGCAGGTGTTATGGCTTAATTAGCTGATTAGAGTGGGACACTTTGAGCCTAGAATATTGAACCTTTTCACAATATTCTAATTTTCTGAGATTGTAGATTTGGGGTTTTCATGAGCTGTAAGCCATAATCATCACAATTATGACAAATCACAGCTTGAACTATCTTGCTTTGCATGTAATGAGTCTATCTCATATATTAGTTTCACATTTTAAGTTGCATTACTGAAATAAATGAACTTTTGCATGATATTCTAATTTTTCAGTTTCACCTGTATGTCAAGGACCTTGGAGTACTCATCTCTAATGATCTAAGCGCTAGAGTCCACTGTAACTACATAGCCAAAAAGGCATTAAGAGTTGTTAACCTAATCCTGCATAGCTTTTTCTCCAGTAATATCACACTACTAACTAGAGCATATAAAACATTTGCTAGACCAATACTTGAATACAGCTCATCAGTCTGGAATCCACATTACATAATGGATATTAATACAGTCCAGAAAGAGAAAGTCCAGAAATATTTCATGAGAAGAGTTCTCCACTCCTCTACTCGTAGCAGAATACGTTATGCCACCAGACTTGAAATTTTAGACCTAGAAAACCTAGAACTCCACCACCTTTGGTCCGATCTAAGTATAGTACATAAAATTATCTACTGCAATGTCCTACCTGTCAATGAATACTTCAGCTTCAACCACAACAATACAAGAGCACACAATAGATACAAACTCAAGGTAAACCGCACCAAACTTGATTGCAGGAAATACAACTTTAGTAACAGAGTGGTCAATGTCTGGAATACTCTACCTGACTCTGTGGTTTCTTCCCCAAACCCCAAAAAACTTTAAACTTAGACTGTCTACTATTGACCTCACCCCTTTCCTAAGAGGTCTGTAGGGGGTGTGCATAAGTGCACCAACGTGCCTACCGTCCCTGTCCTATTGTTTCTTTTTTATTTGTATACATTTCATGTATTCATAGCCATGCTTATACTTATACCTGTTATCTAATACTTGCTGACAAATAAATAAAATAAATAAATAAAGTCCACAAGTCTTAAAAGTTGTCAAGGTTGGAGACACCTGCTGTATACCATTTGTCTTCCAATAGAGAAGAACGACTTAGGTGTACCAGCTAAGGGGCATAATTTGCAATTTTGGCATGAATATGCAAGAGCAGCCCTCCCCAACTTTGCATGCTGCTATATCTGGACTTCAACTCCAAAATTCTCCAGACAGCATGACTATTTCTGAGAATTCTAGAATTCCCAGGAATTCCTTAGAAAATGAGAGTTCTGCTCATTTTCCACATAATTTCCACATGTGGAAAATGCACAGGTTAGGACAGGCTGCATAAGAGGTTGATTCCCCTTTGATTTTATTTTTCTCTGAAAGTGTCACAAGAGGAGGGGATTTACACTTTACTATCTTGCTGGATTGGTGGCAAATGACAATGATCACATTATGTTCCATACACATACTGATATTGAGATATGCCAAGAAATGTGCCTTCCAAATGGTTTCATATGCTTTGTTTCTGCCTACTCTATCTCCTGAATCTTCATAGAGGAATGAGTTTCCTGATCTTGCCTTTCCAAAGGTCCCAAGCTTCTCCCCCAATAAAAAAACTGTAACTCAGCCTGCTAGAGTTATACAAGTAGAGCAATCTAAGCCAGAAAACTATCTACCCACCTATCTGCCCCAATTAATTGCTCTGTTTATTGTCCATTATTTTGTACTAGACCGCTTAATGGAGGAGTTGTCATGCTTTAGATACCAGTCAAAAACAGCCCTGAGCCAGTTCTGAGAGAAGTACTGAATAGAAGCACCTGATCAGATTTTTGCCTAATCACAGGAAAGGCTAGAGGGAAGAGTCACAACTATAGGTATTGTCTGATTCAACCTTCTTCATTCATTGACTATCAATAGATGTAGGACTCATCCATACATATGTGGTGCTACTTATCATAAGCATTTCATTTTGGTTCCAGTCTGCCTCTGGGGAAATCTGAAACCCAATTAAGGCAATCTAGAAGGAAACTAATGTTTTCTATTGGGAAACAGAACAAGCCCTTCTCTGGACTAGCATTCTGTGCCACAAAGATGAAACCTGAGGTAGGCTGATGACCTACAGGACTTCAAATGACCTGATGGTCTTTTCCATGGGATTCTGTTGGTATAGGGTCATTTGTGCTTCAGCTTCTAGAGCAGGGGTCTTGGTAAGTTTAAGACTTGTGGACTTCAACTCCCAGAATTTCATCCTCCGGTCATGTTAGCTCAGGAATTTTGGGAGTTGAAGTCCACAAGTCTTAAACTTGCCAAGTTTGAAGACCCTTGTTCTACAGAAATTAGCCAGAAACAAAGCATATGAAATCATTGGGAAGGCAAAGACTCACCCAACCTTCTTTAATATTTCCTAAAACAGGGGATATTAACCTTGTGGAAGACATTCCAAGGTGTTAAAATTTATCTTTATGTGCATATACACATAAACATGAAAGAAAGAAAGAAAATGGATCAAATACCCTACCCTGGGCTGTTCTATGTGGTACAGAAGACTACAGGGACTTTCATGGTTTTATTTAAAATACAGCTGGGTGAGATATTTGGATTTTCTGTAGAACTATAATTTCATAATGACAATTGCTTCTCTGAATTGTTCTCTTCTCTCACTTTCCCATTTTTACTTATGGATGAGCAAGTTTGGATTGACCAACCATAGGGTTTGCTAATGGCACGTTTCCCCCGTACAAGACAAACCAGTGCTTTCATGTCTTCCCACTTGCTGTGTAAGAAAACACAAAATATCAGGAGATACTTCTAGAACATGCAGAGTGCCTCCCAGCCTTTTCAATCATGAAATAAAGATGGGAACAGGTGCTTCATTCTTCCAGAACTACAACTGTAACAGCTCCTAAAAAAAATCTCATAACCATAGGTAATCCTTGATTTATAATCTCAAGTGGGACTAGAATTTTTGTTGCTAAGCAAGGCAGTTTTTAGTGAGCCCTGTCCAATTTTACGACCTTATAATGGCTGTAAGTTGAGGACTACCGGTAATCAGTTATCAGAATAAGTGGACAAAACTTCATACAGTATCACAACAATCCTCATCTTCCCAGGGTGTACTTCCTTTCAATAAGTTAAGTGGGAGCTAAATGTTTGCTATTGACCTCAAGGAAAAGGATTATGTAGGCTGTGCAGATTTTTGAACAGGTAATTTGCTTTGAGGAAGATTTGAATAAAGCACTCTCAAAGATTTTAGTGGTGCCACAAAACCATTCGGCTTCCCAAAACAAATCAGAGCAGATTTGTTACATCACTTTGGCTTGCTTTTGAGCCCACTCACATTATGTAGCCCTGCATAATCAAAAGATGTTTCTACAGAGATATTATGCGCATGCACTAAAGTATCTTCCATCTCTTGCAGGTGCCGGATTAAGCTTCACTGTAGTGACAAGGCAAAACATCTTACCTAGGCAAATTGTATTACTTCTTTTGCCAGAGGGGTGGAAAAAATATCCTCTAGCACAAAGCTTTTTGTTCATGTGAAGAGGTCTCAATGAGTCTTTATCTTACACGTAACATGCCCAAACAAGAAACTTGGGATTAGAAATGTCTCCATGTTTCAAGAGTTAATAGGCAATCTACTTTCCTCTGGCAGATTTTGTCCATCAGGAGCACATGCAATTTCAGGGTACTGGTTTCTATTGTGGCAAGAGCATTGTGGAAAATAGATCCATCAAGCAAACAAATGGAAATAGCAGCTACTTCAACGGATTAGAGGTTTTATAGACATATACGAGCCTTTTCTGCCATGGCCACTGTCCTTTGGAACATCTTGCCACATGAGGTAAGAGCCACCTCCTCTCTTTAGTCTTCGAGGAAAGCCTTAAAACCTGGTTATACGGATTGGCAGGGGGTCCTGAAGGAGAAGCTGTTGGCTGGAGGTGGTTGGTGCATTAACAGAGAAGGCACCCCCACCACTCCTCTCCAAACCCTTGTGTTCTAAGTTGCTTTTAATTTTTGTAATCTTTAATCTGTTTTTATATTCATAATTGTTGGATATTTGTTACACTTCATTGTAAGCCACTCAGAAGTGCTTTGAACTATGAGACAGATGGCAAATAAATTCGATAATAATAATAGGTTGAAAAAAATAGGTAGATCACTTAAATAGATACCCAATGGAGGGCTTCAGAGGCAGGTTGGCATCTATATTTGTCAAACTCATCAAATCAGATCTATGTATATTTCCTGATTTAAAAGGAGTCATTATGAAATAGTAGCACACGTTTTGCTATTAAAAATACAACTCTAAGATTAGTCTCGGTACAGTAGAACCTTACCTACTTGTTTGTATTTTACAATGGGTGCCTTTTTTCCACTGACTATTCAACTCAGTTTACAGAAATGCAGTAAACCATTTATTTATTACATACATTTTCACTGAGTACAGTAATATTTTATTATGAAACAGGGGGAAGGGATCCATTGCATGACCATTTACAAAAATGTTTAAATTAGACTAGTCTTTAGGTTAGGTTGATCTATGCTTTGGTTCATACCATATATAAAAGCAATGACATTTTTTAGAATAAAAATCATGAGTAAAACCTTGGACGTTGAGTAACAAGGGGGGGGGGAATTACAAATACATCTTGAGATTAATTTGCATTATATAGAGAAAATGATTTGCATTCGTCCCGGTTCCCTTTCTCATTGGCTCCTGGAATGTACACCTATGGCTTGTTAGCATGCAATGCTGCCACAATGTGCAAATGAAAACAGTCTATATTGGCAGTGTGCAGAAAAGGTTCTCCCCAGGGTTAGTGTTTCTCTTTTAAATGCAAAACCCCATTGAAATGAATGGTCTTATTATTATAATTGGATGTGTGGCTGTTAGGGCATCTCACTACATATTAGAAGAGAGAAATGTCTCCTTTAGTCTTGGGAAATGTGGAATGAAACAAAACACAAGCCATGCATAACATTTTGGCCTCCTTTACTGAGTGAGAACATGCACTGGCAGGCAGGAAAATAGAATGACCTTTCATAATATGCCTCCATTTCCTCCCAATTTATCCAAACCAAGTGCTCGCATGGATAGTGATTTTAAGGGCTCAAGCAGCTTACAATTTGGAGCGACTTTCTTCCGACTGTACTCAACAGATGAAGAATATGTATGAGGGAACTCATGAAGCTATCAATGATTTGAAAGGCTATGTAAGTTCCTCAAAAGTTGCAACAAGGATTGGCTAAAACAAAGACGGCCATCTTTAACATGACAAAGAGATTGCAATGTGCTACCCCCCACTGCAACACTGACTGTGCAATAGGGTTTATAGAGGGGGTGAAATTACCAATACCAAAAATGTACTCCATGACACCTAAGGAAATGAAAGAGCTATGGAACTTTATAGATACAAACCTAGCCAGAAGTTTCATCCAACCTGCAAAGTTCAGAGTAGCTGCCCCTGTGCTATTTAAAGAAAAAATAAAGATGGGTCTTTTTTTGTTTAAGTGTGGATTTTAAAGGGTTAAATTGTGTGAGTATTCACAACACATATCCCCTACTGCTCATGAAAGGCATGTTAGGAGGCTTAGCAAAAGGGAAAGTGTTTACAAAACTAGATCTCCAAGAAGCGTATTACCGAATCTGCATCAGAGAAAGAGATGAGTGGAAAACTGCTTTCAATTGCCCCTTAGGCAGTTTTCAGTTCACAGTAATGCCATTTGGATTACAAGGAGCCCCAGGGATTTTCATGCAGCTGATAAACGAAGTTTTACAGCAATATTTATATAAAGGGGTCCTGATTTATTTGGGTGACATCCTTATTTACAACAGACTTTGCCAATTTGATGCTTTCCTAAATAAAAGAAATTGTTTTAGAAGATGGACTTTGTTCTTTTCTTTTTAAATGGATTTCATCACTTGGAAACCTGACAGAGGTAGTGGTAGCAACTAGACATTTTTTAATCCAATTTATGGTGTAACAATTTGTTTCCATAAATTAAAGGCAGATGTTATTCCCAGAGATGTATAAGGAAGAAAGAGTAACAGTCAGAGGTGGTATTCAGCAGGTTCTGACCAATTCTAGAGAACCGGTAGCGGAAATTTTGAGTAGTTCAGAGAACTGGCAAATACCACCTCTGACTGGCCCTGTCCCATCTATTCTCTGCCTCCTGAGTCCCACTGATCGGCTGGTTTTCTTTGGTTGCCCTGCACAGGAGAACGGAGCTGGAAAGCAGGTTAGTGGGGTGGGGAGGGAATGGAGATTTTACAGTATCCTTCCCCTGCCATGCCTACCATGCCACACCCACCAAGCCACGCCACATGCCCACCAAGCCACGCCCACAGAACCGGTAGTTAAAAAATAATAATCCCACCACTGGTAACAGTGTTTACCAAACCAATCCTTCTACATCACCAAAACTGCTTGACAGATGGCAGGATGGCCATTTTTCTGACACAATAAGTTTAGATGTTCTCCCTGCCCTTGATTTGGTTTAGTTTTTTAGAGTTGTTTTGGGATCTAAAACAAAATCTACTTCACTATAGACTCAGCGGTGGAACTGGAAAAATACAGCCTACTCCAATGGGCTTTTTAAAAAAAGCAATCCTGACTATATTATTAGTCTAGACAATAAAAGCAATAGCTCCAAAAACATTGTAACTCAAAAAGAAAGCAATGGTAATTTTGCAGAATATATTGAGTAAGAATACAACCTTTGAAGGAATCAGAGATGAAAGACCTAATATTTGAGCTTCAGAGCTGAAGTAATTTTCCTGAGCATAATTCTAGTTGAATCTTCTAAATAAGCTTTACCCTCCCAGGAAGCACAGTTACAAGCAAAACACCACTAATGATAATGCAAAGTATTGCTGTCACAATAAGCAGAAACATCCAGTCAGCCCTAGTTTTGGGAATGAAACTAGCCCCTCCAACATGGCTGCCCTTTTCAACCATAAGTGGCATTTTTAACTTTATTGTAAAACAACAGATTTTTGAACCTTCTTCTCCTTGTGTCACCAGTATTTCCTTCAGCTGGTCAGTGGAGAATTACTAAAAATGGCAGTGATACGACAACATGTTCTCTTCCTCATTCTCCCCTCACCACTGTTTATTTTTTTTTATAAATAATACAAAAGATATAGAAATACACGGGGGGGGGGAAGCTCCCTCTTGGAGAGTTTGTTTCATCCTTTGCTTGTTTATTAGATTTATATGTCTGTCCATCTCAAAATATATGGATCTGGCTAACAATACTTAAAAGCAATATAAAAATGCAACTCACTTATAGATTGAGCACTGGGCCTTATCCAACAAGATACAGTTCAGCAGTGAGAAAAATAAGGTCCTACACGTAAAGAAGAAAAACCAAGTCCATAAGTATAGAATAGGAGGTACAAGGCCCAACAGTAGTAACTGTATGAACCAGCCTGTGTTGCAGCTGCCAAAAAAGCTAAAACAGTTTTAAGCTGCATCCTGCACCATGATACAAACAAGATGCTGAGGCCTAGTGCAGTGCAGAGAAGAGATGATAAAGCACGTGTGTCAAACACAAGGGCTGCGGGATAGATCCGGCCTGTGATGTGGTTGGATTCGGCCCTTAGGGCCGTCCTGGAAAATGTAAGGGGGCGGCCCACATTGCTTTGGCCCAGTCTACCCAGTGCGATGAGGAAACATGCCAGCAGTTTGTGGAGTGGCATCATTTGACACCCTTGTGATAAGAGGTCTGGAGGCCTTATCACATGATGAACAGTTAAGGGAACTAGGTATGTTTAGCTTAATAAAGGGGAGAGATACAATAGCAGTTTTCCAATACCTGAGGGCTGTCACAGGGAAGAGGGCACCAATTTATTCTCCATAGCACCTGAGAGCAGGTTAAGAAACAATGGGTGGAAGCTCATCAGAGGGAAATTCTACCTGGAAATAAAGAGGAATTTTCTGACAATGAGAATGAGTTGTGGGTGCTCCATTGCTGAAGGTTTTCAAGAAAAGATTGTGTTATGTATGCAGGCTTAAAGTCATTGGTTTAGTTTGAACTGTTCTTGTAAAATGTAAGAAATGATTGGTTTAAAAAGTGCGGGAAAACCCTGCACTCTGATTGGCTGACAACTGCGGCTGCTGGCTATAAGTAGCAGCCGCAGCCCAGCCAAAGTGGGTTCGTTCTGAGCTGTAGTCACTAACAAACAAAGAGCTTGAAGCACTCCGCGTCTGTCTCTTCATGCAAACTTAACACTGGTGACGAGGATGGGATCTCCCTGAAGAAGAAGGCAACGCGGAACAGAAGAAGAGAGAGATGGCTGCGCTGAACACCCCCCCAGCCCCGTTTGATCTGACGGCAGAAGACTGGGAGACGTATGCAGATCGTTTCCAAATGTATCTGGAAGGAAACGATCTTGCCGACATTTCCGAGAAGCGAAAGAGGGCGGTCTTTCTCACGCACTGCGGTCCGGCAGTTTTCAAGATGGCGAAGGCATTGGCGGGAGCTGCAGACATGAAGGTAATGGAATGGCCTGACTTAGAAAAGTTGTTAAGAGCCCATTACGCCCCACAAGTATCGTGCCTCATTAAGAGACACGAGTTTTACCGTTGGGATCAAGGGAAAGCAAAACGTAAACGACTTCGTGGCAAGTTTAAGAGACATTGGGGGTGCATGTGAATTTAACAATTTAGAAGAGGCCATGCGCAATTGATTTGTTCTGGGCCTTAAAGACAAGGTGCTTCAGAGCAAGTTATTACTAAGACCTAAGATCACACTGAAGGAAGCAATAGAAGAGGCCTTTTCAGCAGAAGCTACCAAGTCCTCAGCAGCAGCCATGAAGAAAATTAACAAGGTCACAAGCCATCCTGATGTGGAAAAGTCCACAACAACTCATTGTGAGCAAATAGATTCTGAGTCAGACTGTAGTGAGGCGGAGGAAGGAATTTATAGACTCAGAATGGAGCAGAAAAAGAAAAACCTGGGAAGAAAGAGGCAAGATTTCTACTGCAGAGGTGTGGGGAAGCCACCCCACACTGAATGCAAGTTCCTAGATACCATCTGCCTCCGTTGTGAAAAAGAGGACACCTAGCAAGAGTCTGCAAATCATCCAGAACTCCACCCAACAGAAGGAAGTTTCCTGACAAAGAATTCAAGCCCAACAACCTCATTGAGAAAATGGGGCGCAGCACAGAAGCAAAGGGGAAGAATGAAACTCATCAGACAGTAACTATTGGTCATTCTTCTTCTATCAATAACAGAAAAGTGCATGTCAAGGTACTAATTGAAGGAAGGCCTTGCCAAATGGAAGTGGACTCAGGCTCCTATTTATCTATGGTGTCATGGGACACTATTCACAGACTACTCCCAAACATTCAGAAGAAGCATTTCCAGAAGCAAGCACTGATTCTTAAAGACTACCAAGGGAACAAGATTCCAGTAGTTGGAACAAGAGAATTCAACGTGAAGTTCAAAGGCCACACCAAACGTTTGCCCCTGACCATCGTGGACAAGGATCGCCCAAGCTTGCTGGGACTTGAGTGGTTCAATCCACTAGGCATCGAGGTGACTGGCATCAATCACGTGAGCAACTCTGAATGGGAGGAGGCCTTGAAGTCTGAGTTTCCAGAGGTCTTCAGCGCGGATTGGGCAAGTATATGGGGACCCCTATCACTTTCAATCTAGATCCCAAGGTGCCACCAATTCGCTACAACAGAGTACATATCCAGTTCCAGTGGTGCATCATTTACTACATTCACTTGGCAAGGGTACAGTCTTTGCCAAATTGGATCTGGCCCAGGCATATCAACAATTAACAGTTGATGATGCCACTGCAGAGGCCCAAACCATTGTGACTCATAGAGGTGCTTTCAAATGTAAAAGGTTACAGTTTGGAGTAAGCGTGGCACCAGGCATCTTCCAAAGCCTTATGGAAAGGATGCTCCAAGGACTGCCAGGGTAGTACCTTACTTTGATGATGTGTTAATCTCTGCTGAAAATGACACTCAGTTAAGAGAGACTCAGAAAAGTCCTTACCAGATTCAAAAAGCGGGGTTAAAAGTCAAGGAAGAAAAATGCACTCTTAGAACTGACAAGGTTGAGTTCTTGGGCTATATGATTGACAAGCATGGTATCCACCCCACAGATGCCAAGGTTCAGGCAATCAAAGAAGCCCCTAGACCAAAATGTAAAACAGATTTGCAAGCCTTCCTTGGACTCATTAACTTTTATCACATGTTCCTACCTCAGAAGGCAACCATTGCAGAACCACTGCACAGATTATTAGACAAAAGTCTGCGTGGGTCTGGGGCAGAAAAGAACAATCTGCATTTAACAATATTAAAAGACTAATCACGTCTGATGCTGTACTGATACAGTTCTCTGAGAATTTACCTGTTGTACTGACTTGTGATGCATCCCCCTTTGGAGTGGGGGGGTTGAGCCACAGGTTTCCCAGCGGGAGGGAAGCTCCTATTGCATTCTACTCTCACCTTGACCAAAGCAGAGAGGAACTACAGCCAACTGGACAAGGAAGCCTTGGCAATTGTTGCAGCTGTCAAGAAATTCCATGAGTATTTATATGGGAGAACATTTACCATTGTCACAGATCACAAACCTCTGTTAGGCATTGTGGCAGGAGACAAACCTACGCCCACTATCCTGTCACCAAGAATGCTGAGGTGGAATGAATTTCTTGCTGCTTATTCATACAAACTCATCCACATGCCTGGCAAAGACATTGGGCATGCAGATGCTTTGAGTCGCTGCCCACTTCCTTCTCACACTGAGGACTTTGCTCCTGAGACTTACACCTTTTTCCTAGAAACTGTTGCCAAGCTTCCAGTACATGCTGCTGAAATTGCCAGAGAGACTGCCAAAGACAGTTTATTGGCTCCTGTCATAGGCTGGATTAAGAAAGGTTGGCCTTTTCAAGACCTACCTCACCTTGCCCAACCTTTTAAATCCAGGCAAACTGAATTAGCTGTATTAAGAGGATGTATTTTGTGAGGTAACAGGGTGGTTATTCCTGCAAAACTGCAAAAAGAGGTTTTGGAAATGTTACATGAGGGTCATCCAGGTATTGTAAGGATGAAGGGATTGGCCAGGAGTTATGTATGGTGGCCAGGTATTGACAAAATGGTTGAAAACTGGGTTGCATCTTGTCCCAACTGTCAGGTAGTCAGGCCTGCCCCACCTCTCCCCCACACAGGAATGGGAATGTCCTAGGGGCCCATGGTCTAGGATTCACATTGATTTAGCTGGCCCTACCAGAGGGCACACCTTTCTTATTATAGTAGATGCATATTCCAACTGGCTAGAGGTCATTCCTATGGCATCCACCACAACTGATGCTGTCATCAAGCAGCTTAAAAAGCTTTTTGTAACCCACGGGTTACCTGATGTTCTTGTCTCTGACAATGGCCCTCAATTTACATCCAACCTTTTTGAATCCTATCTAGCACAACAGGGTATCAGACATGCCCTGACTGCCCCTGGGCACCCTTCGGCTAACGGCCAGGCTGAACGCATGGTACGTTTTACCAAGGAGAAACTTCAGCAACTGGGTCCTGGGGACATCACTGAGAAAGTTGAAAAACTTCTTAGTGTTCAGCACATCACTCCTAACACATCAACTAACTTATCCCCAGCAGAGTTGTTGATGGGTAGGAAACTTAGGTCTTCCCTTGACTGCCTTCATCCCACTTACGCACCCAACGCACCACTAGATTCCACTTCCAAAGTTCGCACATTCACTGTGGGTGATTCTGTTTATGCTAAGAACCTTATGGGTGAACCTTCATGGATTCCTGCTGAAATAACTCAAATTAGAGGAGCAGGTGGGGGCCGTGGCCAGGGGTGCCTTTGCCCAGATCCAGCTGTTTCGCCAGTTACGCCCATTCCTGGACCGGGATGCCCTGCGCACAGTCACTCAGGCTTCGTTATTTCCCGCCTCGACTACTGCAATGCTCTCTACCTTGGACTGTCCTTGCGTACCACTCGGAGGCTTCAGCTGGTGTAGAATGCGGCCACGCGGGTTGTGATGGGAGCTTCCCGATACTCCCATGTTACACCCCTCCTGCGGCGGCCTGCATTGGCTTCCGGTTGCCCTCGGGTGAGATTCAAGGTCTTGGTATTAACATTTAAAGTCCAACAGGGCATGGGTCCAGGTTATTTACGGAACGGCTTCTCCCAGCATCTAATGCCAACCGCCCTGTGCGGCGCACAGGCAGGGTCTCTCGGGGTGCCGTCTGCGACACAATGTCGCTTGGCGGCAACCCGGGAGAGGGCCTATTCTGTGGCGGCTCCCACTTTGTGGAATCTTCTTCCGCTTGAGCTCCGTTTGGCTCCCGATCTTCGCTCCTTCCGCCATGATTTGAAAACTTGGCTCTTCCTACAATCTGGGTTGTACTGACTCTCCTGGGTTGGGGTCATCTAATTGGGGTTTTAAACGTTAATTCGGCTTAAATGTTTAATATCTTTTTAATTAATTTAATTAATTTACTGTTGTATTTTAACTGTAAGCCGCCCCGAGTCTTCGGAGAGGGAGCGGCATATAAGTCGAATTAATAAATAAATAATAAATAAATAAATAAATCACAGGCCCTCGTTCTTACAGGGTACAAACAGAGGATGGACTCCTCTGGAGCAGGCACATTGATCCGCTTAGATCCAGATTACCTCAGGAACATCGCAATTGTTCCTCTCTAGTTCCCATACCTAATACCTCTTCTAGGGGGGAAGGGGAGGATCATGAGTGTAATGAACAAGCAAGAATCAACCCCATGTGTAACGAGCTAACACGACAGGAACCATCCCAAAACCTGTCACAATACCAACAACCATTTTCACAAATGGAAGATTGCACATCATTATCTGATTTAGGTGCTGACATTGGGTTGGAGATGGATTGGGAGGAGAGACCAGGTTGTAGTAATCAAACAGGGTCTTCTTTCACTGGAAGCCCGAGTAGGGAAATGTCAACAGACACATTTCCTCTCACACTGGGTGAGAACATTAAAACTTCTGAACCACGAAGGTCTCAATGTACACGTAAGAGCCCCACCTATTTAAAAGAATACATTAGATAGGCTGGGGTTTGGGTATGGACTGAACCTAGTGGGGAGGGGTGTTATGTATGCAGGTTTAAAGTCATTGGTTTAGTTTGAACTGTTCTTGTAAAATGTAAGAAATGATTGGGTTAAAAAGTGCGAGAAAACCCTGCACTCTGATTGGCTGGCAACTGCGGCTGCTGGCTATAAGTAGCAGCTGCAGCCCAGCCAAAGTGGGTTTGTTCTGAGCTGTAGTCACTATAAACAAAGAGTTTGAAGTACTCCGCGTCTGTCTCTTCATGCAAACTTAACAGATTGGACAACCATTTGTCAGGGACGATATAAGGAACCCTGTCTTGGGCAAGGTTGGACTAGAAGACCTCCAAGGTCCCTTCCAGCCCTGTGATTGTATGAAAAAAAATATGGAGGAGGGAGGTGACAAGGAGTAATGATGCCTTGCTACTTAGTGGAAGACGAAAATCTCAAGACCAGGATATGGGGTGAAGCAGGAGTTTTCACCAAAGAGAGATTTCTTTGACTACAGCTCTATAGGAAATAAAATGGCCTTTCACTGTTTTGTCTGGAGTAAACACCATGACATTTCATTACTTCTATTTTCAATGCCCCACAATGTTCTGGATGGCAATAATCTCAAGTGGATGGGGCTTTAGATTGTGACTTAAGCAACAAAACCGTTTTCCCCATACCGATTCCCAAATGTTCTCTTTATTCCACTTACGAAGAACAGCAACAAGATTCATCAAAACATAAACACCATGTACTTTTATAGTTGGATTTCATTGATGGTTTAAACACATTCCTAAATTGTGTTAGATTGCCTGGAGACATGATAGAATGTCACTAAAAAAGGAAAATTTCAAAGCCACTTGTCAGATTGATTTCAGATGTCCATAGAGCCTAAGGAAATGGCTATGCTATTTGAAACTCCAGAGCAACTGAAGTAAACTTGTTATAGAAAGAATATCTCACCTGAATCAAACTTTCAAAATGATCGTCTCCTTTCTTCAGTCTTTTCACAGTGTCTTGGTTCACTTATTGATTTTCTTCCATCTGGTCTATGAATTGCCTATTTTCTATTTTGTGGTCTGAAAAGGAAAATGTTACAAAAGTGAGGTTTTTGTGAGGTCTGCTCTATGTATATTAATGTATTTACTTATCTTGATAATTTCCAATGGTTTCAAAATCAGTTATTAAAATAATGTAAACATTAGGTCACTTGGTTAGATTCACAGTTAATTTTCAAATATATTTCTTTGACTAGCTAGCATGTCATGAGGAGCAACTATTATTTCAAAATCTTCCTTTATTATAGCTGTGCTCACCACCCTCTAATTTGATGCTGTTATTTGAATCTATGTATTTAATAGAACTGAACACATTATTTTAAAAAATATGATAAAAGAAACCACCCTGAACATCCAATTTGTTTTGAAGCTGTACTTTTAGCTCTCTTGTTATTTTTCCCCAAAACTGTTTACTACTCACCTCCCTTTTCTTTTATTTTCTTTGGCCCCATATGCACAAGGTGTGTGGGTCTACCTTCAAATTGATCTGATAATTGCTACTGTATTAATGTGGAACCAGCTTCTCAATTATTAAGCACACTGGCTGAAAAATACCAGTCCTGAGAGTGTCACATCAGTTATCTATGAACTATGAATTTAAAGTATTGCTATTAGCCTTCAAAACCCCACATGATTTATGGCCCAACCACATAAATGATTGTTTCTCCAATACAATACACTTTATACATGAAGATTAACTGGGCTCTTAAAGCATTCTTGATGGATTTGGCTCTCAGTATAGAGGTCAAGAGTAGGGAATTCTTGGTGTCATCACCCTAATAAGAACTTTCTTTCCCAAATGATGGCCCCTAAACTATTCTTCTTGTTGAAGAAACGCTTGTTCAGTTGGGAATTTATAAGATTAAAAATGGCTCTAGGACCAGATAAATAACCTTTAACTGAACCTGTCTTTTATTTTGCTTTTCTGCTTTGAAGTCCTTGGTATGTGGCTATCCATGGCCAACTTTTCTGGGTTTGGAAGCTAAGCAGGACTAGGCCTTGGTGGCCTTGCATAGAGAGTTTCCATGGAATAATAAACCTAGACTTTGAAGAGGCTAGACTTTGAAGGAAAAGGAAAAGAAAATCTCTGAGAAGTTAGTGGCAAAGCATTTCTACAACCTTCCCCCCAAAAGCATCATGACTGTGATGGGCTTAGCTTGAGGGAGATTGAGTACTGTTTCAAATGAACTTTGTACCATACTTAAATGTGTTGCTTGATTTTTTTTTAGCATTGTTAGTTTTCTTCCCCATCCTCTTCTTTAAACCAGTCTGGGCTTTTCTAAGAGGAAAAGCAAAATATAAACTAGCCAGTTGGTGGTAAATATACTAATATTATTCCGGTGATGATATAGTAATCATAACAGCAGTATAGCCAAATATTGACAAATCGAATGAAAATCAACATGGTAGTAAAAGTGTAAACATCATGATGAAAACCATAAATAAAAGAGTAAGGAATATGGAACAGCACTGAAGTTGTGATTGTTTCCCCTTCTTCTGCAGTTACTAAACTCTGATGACAAGAAACACTGTTAAAATTGGTTAGAGTACCTTCATGTCTGGCACTGTGGTTATATTGATCCAACTGCAGGGGTCATACTAGTTAGCCAGTAGGGTTAAATGACAATGTTGACCAAGGAAGGATGAATGGCAGTCGCAGATTTTTCACTCTTTATGTCTGGAATGAACAGAGCAATCCAATCCTTCCAGACAAAGAAGAATAAAAAATATGAAAGAAGAATGAAACGGAATGAATCAGCACAAAATTCCAAAGGTCACTAGACACAAAATACTTATTGACATTAATAAACAAACCAACAAACCAAAATGTTTGAATTCAACACTAGCTAATCTTCCTCCATAAATTGTCTAACTTCAACAAGTCATTTCAAGACTTACAATTAACAACCATCATCATTTTTAACAAGTATATTGTGTTCAGTGAGGGGGTGGTGCGACGGCCTCGAGGTGGAGCTCTCACCTCACAATCAGGAGGCTATGAGTTTGATCCTAGGTAGAGGCAGATTTTTCTCTCTCTGGGCATAATGAGAATATATCTGCTGAACAAAACTCTGCATTGGCAACAGGAAGGGCATCCGGCCATTAAACACTTGGTGGCTCAGGCTGTTAATTGCCTGCACTTAAGTTCCAGCTGCCTGCAATTAGTGCAGGCTTGAATCCCACCAGGCTCAAGGTTGACTCAGCCTTCCATCCTCTCGGGGTAGGTGAATTGAGGACCCAAGATTGTTGGGGGCAATTAGCTGACCTTGTAAAAATGCCGCTTAGTAATAAGCAGGCATATACAATGGAATGAAGGCTATTGCTGAGAACACTGGGTTGTATCCCAAAAATTGTAAGCCTCCCTGAGTCTTCGGAGAAGGGCGGCATATAAATGTAATTAAAAAACAACACTCTGCTAGCTCCATTCAGTTGCCCAGACTCCACCCTGCAAGGGATTGTGGGGTTGTTAAAAGAAGATGATGATGATCATATTGTGTTCAGTGAACATCTGTAACATTGGACTAAGCTTCAATTTGCCAGAGTTTTTCAAGCTGGATATAGATTGATGTAGGAAACAATTTAATGCAGGATAGTTTCAAAACCATGGCTGGTGGATTCCCCACCATCTTTTCTCTCTCCTGCCAGCAGGAAAACCAACCATCCCTTGTCTCCTGAATGTGTGTGTGTGTGTGTGTGGGGTTCAAACCTTTATTTTTTATCATTTATTCACTCACAAATTTTATTATATGCTGTATGCTTCTTCTGACAGCACTATCAATCTCCCAGGACTGATAGCCCTATCAAAGAAACAGAAGAGCTATATAACTGTGTCACACAAACCCTCTGCCCAAAGCCTGCCTGAATGATTGGAGGAGCTGTTGTGAAAGAGAAAAGCAGAGCAGCCTGAACCCAAAACCTTTCAATGTTATTGTGCCTCTGGATGTTTCCTACCCTCTTCAAAGCCAGTTTTTCTCTCAAATTGTTTTGGTGAGGCAAAAACCCTGTCCTGCCTCTCCCACTTCACATTTCAGCTGGGTCTGTATTTCTGTGGGGCTTACTGCAATCAGGTGTAGGTTTAATTATATAAGAAATGTCCTGAAGTATGAATTGATGTCATCCTGGTTGTTGTGGATGTTTACTATAGCATAGGCTGATTATAATCACATGCTATGCTCCAACAATGAAAGAACCAGAGATGAATTTGGGGGGAAATTGTGGAACATTCTGAATGAATTCCCTCTTATTGTTATGATTATGATTTGTTATGTATGTAGGTTTGAATGTCATTGGTTTAGTTTGAATTGTTCTTGTAAAATGTCAAATATGATTGGTTTGAAAAGTGTGGGAAAACCCTGCACTCTGATTGGCTGGCAACTGCGGCTGCTGGCTATAAGTAGCAGCCGTAGCCCAGCCAAGATGGGTCCATTCGAGCTGTAGTCACTAATAAACTCTTCACTGAAGCTCTTTGCATCTGACTCTTCATGCAAACTTAACACTGGCGACGAAGGTGGGATTCCCCTGAAGAGAAGACAACACGGAAGACAAGCAGAAGAGCGAGATGGCTGCGCTGAACACGCCACCAGCCCCGTTCGATCTGGTGGCAGAAGACTGGGAATCGTATGCGGATCATTTCCAAATGTATTTAGAAGGAAACGACCTGGCCGACATCTCCGAGAAGCAGAAGAGGGCGGTCTTTCTTATGCACTGCGGTCCGGCAGTTTTCAAGATGGCGAAGGCATTGGTGGGAGCTGCAGACGTGAAGGTAATGGAATGGCCTGATTTAGAAAAGCTTTAGAAGAGCCCATTACGCCCCACAAGTATCGTGCCTCATTAAGAGACACGAGTTTTATCGTCGGGATCAAGAGGAAAGCAAAAATGTTAACGACTTGGTGGCAAGTTTAAGAGACATTGGGGGTGCATGCGAGTTTAACAACTTGGAGGAGGCCATGCGTGATCGATTCATTCTAGGCCTCAAAGACAAAGGGCTTCAGAGCAAATTGTTATTAAAACCTAAGATCACGTTGAAGGAAGCCATAGAAGAGGCTTCCTCAGCAGAGGCCACTAAGTCCTCAGTGGCAGCCATGAAGAAAATTAACAAGGCCTCAAGCCATTCTGATGTGGAAAAGTCCACAACAACTCATTGCGAGCAAATAGATTCTGAATCAGACTGCAGTGAGGTGGAGGAAGGAATTTATAGACTCAGAATGGAAAAGAAAAAGAAAGACCTGGGAAGAAAAAGGCAAGACTTTTATTGCAGAGGTTGTGGGGGGGCACCCCTGCACTGAATGCAAGTTTCTTGATACCATCTGCCTTCATTGTGAAAAAAGAGGTCATCTAGCAAGAGTCTGCAAATCATCCAGAACTCCACCACACAGAAGAAAGTTTCCTGACAAAGATTTCAAGCCCAACAACTTCAGTGAGAAAATGGGGCACAACTCAGAAGCAAATAGGAAGAATGAAACTCATCAAACAATCACCATTGGTCATTCTTCACCCTTAAGAAGCAGAAAAGTGCATGTCAAGGTACTAATTGAAGGAAGGCCTTGCCAAATGGAAGCGGACTCAGGCTCCTATTTATCTATGGTGTCATGGGACACTATTCACAGACTACTCCCAAACATTCAGAAGAAGCATTTCCAGAAGCAAGCACTGACTCTTAAAGGCTACCAAGGGAACAAGATTCCAGTAGTTGGAACAAGAGAATTCAACGTGAAGTTCAAAGGCCACACCAAACGCTTGCCCCTGACCATCGTGGACAAGGATCGCCCAAGTTTGCTGGTACTTGAGTGGTTCAATCCACTAGGCATCGAGGTGACTGGCATCAATCATGTGAACAACTCTGAATGGGAGGAGGCCTTGAAGTCTGAGTTTCCAGAGGTCTTCAGCGAAGGATTGGGCAAGTATATGGGGACCCCTATCACTTTCAATCTAGATCCCAAGGTGCCCCCAATTCGTTTAAAGCCCAGAAGGGTCCCATTTGCCTTAAAGGGAAAAATTGATGCACAATTAGATAAACCAATAGCTCAAGGAGTTTTAGAGCCCACTGACCACTCCAGATGGGAGACACCCATAGTCACACCTGTCAAGACTGATGGGTCAGTGGGACACGCCCCGGGAGCCTTCTCGAGAACAGGCAGCGGTTTGCAATCGTCCGCGACCGCAGCCTGGCTCTTGCGTCGGAGAGCCCCGATCCTGCAAGGTTCTGGGCTGAAGCTGCCTCAGAGGGGGGGCGGAGAAAGGGAAATCTGCCAGCCAGAGTGAGGGAGCCGCATCTCCCCCCTTTTGGGTCTGGTCTTTTCCCTCTGAAGACGTTAAGAAGTGGTGGTCAAAATGGCCACCTCGAAGAGAAGGTCTCAACAGGATTAAGATTGGTGCAGGAGGAAAGAGAGAAGTCGACAGCAGAGGAACCGGGAGTATCGGATGGTAAGATCAAGGCACCCGATTAAGATAAAGATGAGTTTTTTAAAAAAGAAACAGAAGGCAAGCAAGTCTCAAGTGAAGGAAAAATAAGTAAAATATTGACAGCTATAAGGGCTTCAACCGGAAAGGAAGAAGCCAGCGTAAGAATTTAAGTTTGGGGCTCGGAAAACTTTGAATATCAAAATAAAAGGAAAGGGTTAAGACTCTGTGCAGAAAGTGCCACTTTGTGGAAAAAAATTGGAAGCTAAAGAAGAAAGAAACTATCTTGTTCCTTTGTGGATTGGAGTTGTTACATTTTAAAGAGACACTGAAACAAACAAGTAAGACTCATAGAAAGTGAAAGCTTGAATACACAAAGACGGACTACCGGACTAATTGGTGACATTGATATAGATTCTGGACCTGGGTTAGGATCTTAGAAAATTTAAAGAAGAAGAAATAAGGAAAATAAAAATTCTGGTGGCCATCCAAAGAATTAAAAATGGAGTTTAAAAATATGAAAGAACTGCTACAGGAAGTGACTGAACTAACTTGGCTCGTTGCAGAAAACATGGGCATTGGAATGAAAGAACAAGAAGAAGGAACCTTGGAAAGGGAGGAGCCAGTACAAGAGAAAGCCATCTTAAAAAGACAATTAATACAAAGATTAATACAAATAAAAGGGAAAGGAAGGGTGGCTAAAAAAACGGAACCTAAGAAAGTATTTAAAAAGGGGAACATTTATGAAATTAAGCATGTTAGAAAGGCTCAGAAGGAAAGGGAACAGAGAGGTAAAGAGAGAGAGAGGGATTCAAACTGGATAGAGAAGGGGAGAGCAGGATAAAAGGAGGAGAAGGAGCCAGCACAAGTGAAAGCCATTTTAAGAAGACAACTAACACAAAGATTAATACAAATAAAAGGGAAAGGGAGGATGGTCAAAAAAATGAAACTTAAGAAGGTAATTAAAAAGGGGAACATTTATGAAATTAGGCATGTTAGAAAGGTCCAGAAGGATAGAGAGCAGAAAGGTAAAGAGAGAGAGGGATTTAAACTGGATAGAGAAGGGGGATAGCGGGATAAAAGAGAGGAGAAGGAACAAGAAACAAGAACAGAAGATAGAGACATGGGAATTACATAATCAAGAAAGAAACTTGTTTGCATAGAGATAATGGTTAATGCATTAAGAAGGGGGGTTCTGCATGAAGAAGTGGTAATAAGAATATATTGCAATTATAAAAGTGTAAAATAATAGGGGTTACTGACAATTAATACTGGTAAAAGGTCACACTTTTATTTCTTATCTACAAAAGAAAGGTAAATGTTGATTAGATAAATTGAATTAATTGAAATTATTTTAGAAAATGTCTAAAAATGAGATTTGTCAATAACCAAGATTAGTTATTTTTATTATTATTTTGGAACCATAAATAAACCTTAGGGGAGATATGTGTTGCAGAACCCGATTGATTAGAGATATATTGTAAGGTAGCTTTTCTTTTTCCTTTTTTTTCTTTTTCTCTATCTTTCGTTTTAAAGGGAATTATTATGATTATGCTACTATATTAACCACTGAGGTGTCACTTTCAAAGTAGTAAAAGGGGGGCAAGTCTAGGTTTTTTTCTTTTTTTTCATTCTTGTTAGTGTTAAAACCTGTATGGATTTAGAATCATGGAGAGAATATGTGATGAAAGGGCAAATCTGATGGATAAAAGAATTCTGTAAAGGATAAAAGAGCATTAATAATGTGAAGATAATTAAAGGATAGATATGGATGAACTTTATCTTTAATATGATGGGCAAATATATTGTTATTTGTAAGATTTATAAATGATGTTTTTAAAATATATATATATACTTGCAATTAACTCGAAATGAACTGGGGGGTTATACAGATTGAGATTAAGATTCGAGATTAGGATTAATTTCTTTGACCCTTTATCTGCTAAAATGGAATAGAAGTGAAGTTAAATGTTTAAAATGAATATAGATCTACTGTCATATTTGCATGTAAAAGTGATGACCCGGGAACATGCTGTCTACTGAAAAGAGCTGTTTTAAAAAATTGTTAAAAATTGAATAAAATTTGTAAAAAAAAAAAAGAACTGATGGGTCAGTAAGAATCTGTGGGGACTATAAGGGACACTGAACCTGCGCTGCAGCAGAGTGCATACCCAGTTCCAGTGGTGCATCATCTGTTACATTCACTTGGCAGGGGTACAGTCTTTGCCAAATTGGATCTGGCCCAGATAATCAACAACAACAGTTGATGATGCCACTGCAGAGGCCCAAACCATTGTGACTCATAGAGGTGCCTTCAAATGTAAAAGGTTACAATTTGGAGTAACGCGTGGCACCAGGCATCTTTCAAAGCCTTATGGAAAGGATGCTCACAAGGACTGCCAGGGGTAAGACCTACTTTGATGATGTGTTAATCTCTGCTGAAAATGACACTCAGTTACAAGAGAGACTCAGAGAAGTCCTTACAGATTCAAAAAGCGGGTGGTAAAAGTCAAGGAAGAAAAAGCACTCTTAAACTGACAAGGTTGAGTTCCTGGGCTATATGATTGACAAGCATGGCATCCACCCTACCAATGCCAAGGTTCAAGCAATCAAAGAAGCCCCTAGACGTAAATGCCAAAACAGATTTGCAAGCCTTCCTTGGACTCATTAACTTTTTATCACATGTTCTACCTCAGAAGGCAACATTGCAGAACCATTGCACAGATTACTGACAAAAAGTCTGTTTGGGTCTGGGGCGAAAAAAACAATCAGCATTTAACAGTATTAAAAGACTAATCACGTTGATGCTGTACTGATACAGTTCTCTGAGAATTTGCCTGTTGTATGACTTGTGATGCATCCCCCTTTGGAGTGGGGGGGTTTGAGCCACAGGGTCCCCAGCGGAGAGAAGCCCTATTGCATTTTACTCTCGCACTTGACGAAAGCAGAGAGGAATTACAGCCAATTGGACAAGGAAACATTGGCAATTGTTGCAGCTGTCAAGAAATTTCATGAAAATTTCTATGGGAGAACATTTACCATTGTTACAGATCACAAACCTTTGTTAGGCATTGTGGCAGGAGATAAACCTACACCTACTATCCTGTCACCAAGAATGCTGAGGTGGACTGAATTTCTTGCTGCTTATTCTTACAAACTTATCCACATGCCTGGCAAGGACATTGGACATGCTGATGCATTGTGTCGTTGCCCACTTCCTTGCCACAAGGAGGACTTTGAACCTGAAACACACACCTTTTTCCTAGAAACTGTTGCCAAGCTTCCAGTGCATGCTGCTGAAATTGCCAGAGAGACTGCCAAAGACACTTTATTGGCTCCTGTTATAGGCTGGATTAAGAAAGGTTGGCCTCTTCAAGATCTACCTCACCTGGCCCAACCTTTAAGTCAGGCAAACTGAATTATCTTATTAAGAGGATGTATTTTCTGGGGTAACAGGGTGGTATTCCTGCAAAACTAAAAAGAGGGTTTGGAAATGTTACATGAGGGTCATCCAGGTATTGTAAGGATGAAGGGATTGGCCAGGAGTTATGTATGGTGGCCAGGTATTGACAAAATGGTTAAAAAAGGGTTGCATCTTGTCCCAACTGTCAGGTAATCAGGCCTGCCCCACCTCTTGCCCCCCAAACAGGAATGGGAATGTCCTAGGGCCCATGGTCCAGGATTCACATTATTTCGCAGGCCCTACCAGAGGGCACACCTTTCTTATTATAGTAGATGCCATATTCCAAATGGCTAGAGGTAATCCCTATGGCATACACCACAACTGATGCTGTATCAAGCAGCTCAAAAACTTTTTGTAACCCACGGGTTACCTGATGTTCTTGTCTCTGACAATGGCCTCCAATTTATCATCAACCTTTTTGAATCCTATTTAGCACAACAGGGTATCAGACATGCCCTGACTGCCCCTGGGCACCCTTCGACTAATGGCGGGCTGAATGCATGGTATGTTTTACAAGGAGAAACTTCAGCAACTGGGTCCTGGGGACATCACTGAGAAAGTTGAAAAACTTTAGTGTTCAGCACATCACTCTAACCCATCTAATAACTTATCCCAGCAGAGTTGTGGATGGGTAGGAAACTTAGGTCTTCCCTTGACGCCTTCATCCCACGCAGCACCAAGCACCACTAGATTCCACTTCCAAAGTTCACACATTCACTGTGGGTGATTCTGTTTATGCTAAGACCTTATGGGTGAACCTTTGTGGATTCCTGCTGAGATAACTCAAATCACAGGCCCTCGTGTTCTTACAGGGTACAAACAGAGGATGGAGTCCTCTGGAAGAGGACATGATCAATTAGATCCAGGTTTTCTCAGGAACATCCCAATTGTTCCTCTCTGGTTCCCATACCTAATGCCAATTCTAGGGGGAGGGGGAGGAACAGGAGGATAATCAGCAAACAAGAATCAACCATGTGTAATGAGCCATTACGACAGGAACCATCCCAAAACTGTCACAATGCCAAAATCAATCCTTACAAGTGGAAGAGTGCACATCACTACCTGACTGGGTGCTGACATTGGGCTGGAG
>CM019150.1:92564091-92620051 GCA_009733165.1 Naja naja | reverse complement strand
AGATAAAAGAAGGAGAAGGAACAAAACAAGAACAGAAGATAGAACACAGAATTACATAATGAAGAAAAGAAACTTGTTTGCATAGAGATAATGGCTAATGCATTAGAAGGGGTTCTGCATGAAGAAGTGGTAATAAGAATATATTGCAATTATAAAAGTGTAAAACAATAGGGTTACTGACAATTTTACTGGTAAAGGTCACACTTTTATTTCTTATTTACAAAAGAAAGGTAAATGTTGATTAGATAAATTGAATTAATTGAAATGATTTTAGAAAATGTCTAAAATGAGATTTGTCAATAACCAAGATTAGTTATTTTTATTATTATTTTGGAACCATAAATAAACCTTAGGGGATATGTGTTGCAGAACCCGATTGATTAGAGATATATTGTAAGGTAGCTTTTCTTTTTCCTTTTCCTTTTCTTTTTCTCTATCTTTCGTTTTAAAGGGAATGATTATGATTATGCTACTATATTAACCACTGAGGTGTCACTTTCAAAGTAGTAAAAGGGGCAAGTCTAGGTTTTTTTTTTCATTCTTTTAGTGTTAAAACCTGTGGATTTAGAATCATGGAGAGAACATGTGATGAAAGGGCAAATCTGATGGATAAAAGAATTCTGTAAATGATAAAAGAGTATTAACAATGTGAAGATAATTAAAGGATAGATATGGATGAACTTTATCTTTAATATGATGGGCAAATATATTGTTATTTGTAAGATTTATAAATGAAGTTTTTAAAATATATATATATACTTGCAATTAACTCGAAATGAACTGGGGGTTATACAGATTGAGATTAAGATTTGAGATTAGGATTAATTTCTTTGACCCTTTGTCTGCTAAAATGGAATAGAAGTGAAGTCAAATGTTTAAAATGAATATAGATCTACTGTCATATTTGCATGTAAAAGTGATGACCGGGAACATGCTGTCTACTGAAAAGAGCTGTTTTAAAAATTGTTAAAATTGAATAAAATTTGTTAAAAAAAAAAAAAGACTGATGGGTCAGTAAGAATCTGTGGGGACTATAAGGGACACTGAACCATGTGCTGCAGCAGAGTGCATACAGTTCAGTGGTGCATCATCTGTTACATTCACTTGGCAGGGGTACAGTCTTTGCCAAGTGGATCTGGCCCAGGCATATCAACAACTAACAGTTGATGATGCCACTGCAGAGGCCCAAACCATTGTGACTCATAGAGGTGCCTTCAAATGTAAAAGGTTACAATTTGGAGTAGCGTGGCACCAGGCATCTTTCAAAAGCCTTATGGAAAGGATGCTCCAAGGACTGCCAGGGGTAGTGCCTTACTTTGATGATGTGTTAATCTCTGCTGAAAATGACACTCAGTTACAAGAGAGACTCAGAGAAGTCCTTACCAGATTCAAAAAGCGGGGTTAAAGTCAAGGAAGAAAATGCACTCTTAAAACTGACAAGGTTGAGTTCCTGGGCTATATGATTGACAAGCATGGCATCCACCCTACCAATGCCAAGGTTCAAGCAATCAAAGAAGCCCCTAGACGTAAATGCAAAACAGATTTGCAAGCCTTCCTTGGACTCATTAACTTTTATCACATGTTCCTACCTCAGAAGGCAACCATTGCAGAACCATTGCACAGATTACTTGACAAAAGTCTGTTTGGGTCTGGGGCAGAAAGAACAATCAGCATTTAACAGTATTAAGACTAATCCGTCTGATGCTGTACTGATACAGTTCTCTGAGAATTTGCCTGTTGTACTGACTTGTGATGCATCCCCTTTGGAGTGGGGGGTTTGAGCCACAGGCTTCCCAGCGGGAAAGCCCCTATTGCATTTTACTCTCGCACTTTGAGAAAGCAGAGAGGAATTACAGCCAGTGGACAAGGAACATTGGCAATGTTGCAGCTGTCAAGAAATTTCATGAATATTTCTATGGGAGAACATTTACCATTGTTACAGATCACAAACCTTTGTTAGGCATTGTGGCAGGAGATAAACCACCTACTATCCTGTCACCAAGAATGCTGAGGTGGACTGAATTTCTTGCTGCTTATTCTTACAAACTTATCCAGCCTGGCAAGGACATTGGACATGCTGATGCACTGAGTCGTTGCCCACTTCCTTGCCACAAGGAGGACTTTGAACCTGAAACACACACCTTTTCCTAGAAACTGTTGCCAAGCTTCCAGTGCATGCTGCTGAAATTGCCAGAGAGACTGCCAAAGACACTTTATTGTCTCCTGTTATAGGCTGGATTAAGAAAGTTGGCCTCTTCAAGATCTACCTCACCTGGCCCAACCTTTTAAGTCCAGGCAAACTGAATTATCTGTATTAAGAGGATGTATTTTGTGGGGTAACAGGGTGGTTATTCCTGCAAAACTGCAAAGAGGTTTTGGAAATGTTACATGAGGGTCATCCTGGTATTGTAAGGATGAAGGGATTGGCCAGGAGTTATGTATGGTGGCCAGGTATTGACAAAATGGTTGAAAACTGGGTTGCATCTTGTCCCAACTGTCAGGTAGTCAGGCCTGCCCACCTCTCCCCCCAAACAGGAATGGGAATGTCCTAGGGGCCCATGGTCTAGGATTCACATTGATTTTGCTGGCCCTACCAGAGGGCACACCTTTCTTATTATAGTAGATGCATATTCCAAATGGCTAGAGTAATCCCTATGGCATCCACCACAACTGATGCTGTCATCAAGCAGCTCAAAAACTTTTTGTAACCCACGGGTTACCTGATGTTCTTGTCTCTGACAATGGCCCTCAATTTACATCCAACCTTTTTGAATCCTATTTAGCACAACAGGGTATCAGACATGCCCTGACTGCCCCTGGGCACCCTTGACTAATGGCGGGCTGAAGCATGGTATGTTTTACCAAGGAGAAACTTCAGCAACTGGGTCCTGGGGACATCACTGAGAAAGTTGAAAACTTCTTAGTGTTCAGCACATCACTCTAACCCATGTAATAACTTATCCCCAGCAGAGTTGTTGATGGGTAGGAAACGTCTTCCCTTGACGCCTTCATCCACTTGCGCACCCAGCACCACTAGATTCCACTTCCAAAGTTACACATTCACTGTGGGTGATTCTGTTTATGCTAAGAACCTTATGGGTGAACCTTTGTGGATTCCTGCTGAGATAACTCAAATCACAGGCCCTCGTTCTTACAGGGTACAAACAGAGGATGGAGTCCTCTGGAGCAGGCACATTGATCAACTTAGATCCAGGTTTTCTCAGGAACATCGCAATTGTTCCTCTCTAGTTCCCATACCTAATGCCAATTCTAGGGGGGAGGGGGAGGAACAGGAGGATAATCAGCAAACAAGAATCAACCCCATGTGTAATGAGCCATTACGACAGGAACCATCCCAAAACCTGTCACAATGCCAAAATCCATCCTTACAAGTGGAAGAGTGCACATCACTACCTGACTTGGGTGCTGACATTGGGCTGGAGATGGGTTGGGAGGAGAAACCAGATTCTAACAATCAAACAGGGTCTTCTTTCACAGGAAGTCCAACTAGGGATATGTCAACAGACACATTTCCCTCTCACTGGGTGAGAACGTTAAAACTTCTGAACCACGAAGGTCTCAACGTAGCGTAAGAGCCCCACCTATTTAAAGAATACATTAGATAGGCTGGGGTTTGAGTATGGACTGAACCTAGTGGGGAGGGGTGTTATGTATGCAGGTTTGAATGTCATTGGTTAAGTTTGAACTGTTCTTGTAAAATGTCAGAAATGATTGGTTTAAAAGTGGAAAACCCTGCACTCTGATTGGCTGGCAACTGCGGCTGCTGGCTGTAAGTAGCAGCCGCAGCCCAGCCAAGTCAGGTCCATTCGAGCTGTAGTCACTAATAAACTCTTCACTGAAGCACTCCACGTCTGACTCTTCATGCAAATCTAACATTTTGCATGTACACTGAGAGCTTCTGTACCAGAGACAAATTCCTTGCACGTCAATTCAGTTCAATTCAGTTCAATACCATAGTCCCGTGATGCTGAACCTATGCCACACATGCCAGAAGTGGCACGCAGAACCATTTCTTTGGCATGCCAGTTGTCATTTGTTACTGTTTCAGGTTCGGTGTGTGCATCGTGCTGGGCAGCTGGTCTTCACATATGTGGGAGCCCTGGAAACCGGAAGAACAATTCCCCAGAGCACATGCGTGCATCAGCTAGCTAGTCTTCTCGCACGCATGCATGTTAGAAATCGGAAAACCAGGTGGCTGGCATGCATGCGCATGCTGGGAAGCTAAGCTCCTGGTTTCCAGCAATCCCATGTGCGTGCATCAGGGAGCTGCTTTCCAGTTTCCAGCACACACACCCGTGAGCACTCTGGTCTCAGCACTTAGTGCCAAAAAGGTTAGCCACCACTGCCATAGTCAATTATTTGGTGTTTTGTGTGCTTGGGGAATCCAGCCATCTCTGGTTCCATGATTTGAGCAAATTAAAAAAAATGGATAAATTCAGTAACCAGGTTTTGTGAGTTGAATGAGTTTACTATAAACCTGTGTTTCTCAACCTCAGCCACTTTTAAGATGTGAGAATTAATTAATTCTGGGAGTTGAAGTCCACATGTTTTAAAGTGGTTGAGGTTGAGAAACACTGAAGTACAGCTTACAGGGTATTGTTACTGTACCTCGAGTTAGGTGAGATGCTTGTTAATTTAATAACCATGCTGGTCAATTTCTTGGTAATAATATAAAAGAGGTTTGTCATTGTCTTCTTGTGAGAACTTCCACATCCAAATAACAGCCAATTTTGAGCCCTAGCTTCATTTTGGTATCAAACAGAATTTGCCTCCTGCTATAAAATCAGGGGAAATACAACTGCTCCTTTTTCAAACAGAATAACATACTTTATTAAACAGCCAAAGTTTTATAAGCTTCATTTCACTTCATCAAATATGATTTTCTGCTGCTGTAGGCTAACCCACCTTTCCTCCTACCTACAGTAACTGTTGTAGAATGGCGTTAAACTTTTCTGTAGATTAGGATTTATTGTACTTCAATAAACATGCAGAGTGTTACTTGAGGTTCCCAGACTTCATAATTGTGGGTCTATTTGTATTTATAGCTATGAGAAGTTTCATATCAAAATATAAAGCTCAAACTCTATACCATTTCAGACAGGTGACTGTCCTGTCTGTTCTTAAAAACCTTCAATAATGGAGCACCCACAACTTCTGAAGGCAAGCTATTCCCTTGGTTGATAGTTCTCAATGTTAGGAAATTTCCCCTTAGCTGGATCTCTCTTTGATTAGCTTCCATCCATTGTTTCTTGTCCTGCCTTCTGATGCTTTGGAAAATAGGTGGACATCCCAGCCTTCTTTGTGGCAGCCCTTCAAATATTGGAACTCTGCTATCATGTCACCCCTAATCCTTCTTTTCTGTGGACTAGCCATACCCAATTTCTGCAGCCGTTCATCACATTGTTTTAGCCTCCAGGCCCCTAATCATCATTACTACTGTTTTCTTTGCTCTTTTTTCAAAGCCTCTACATCTTTTTTATAATGTGATGACCAAAAGTGGATGCACTATTTTAAATGTGGTCTTATTAAGGCTTTGTAAAGCAGTACTGGAACTTCACGTGATCTTGATTCTATCCCTCTTTTAATGCACCCTAGGATTGCATTGGCTTTTTTGGCTACTATCACACACTGCTGTGTGTACTCTTTGCTGAACACCTTTGATAGGGTGTCCAATTGAAGCTGGATGATTGCAATTCGATTTCCTTGGGGTGGCTCTTGAAGATTGCTCCATTGTATGATAAATGCACCCCCCCCCGGTGTGTTGGTGAGCAGGAGACATTTTGATCATGTAACATCAGTTCTAGGGACACTGTGTTTGTTTCTGGGTACAAATGCGGGGGGAGTTTACTATTTGTAAGTACAATGGCCCTATAGCCTTTATTTGAGAAAGTTGTCCTTTAGATATAATTTAATTATTGATTTTCTTAGTTTTGCTCAAGTTTTCCTTTGTAAAGCAAAGATACAAACATAATATTTTTTTCCTATCCTTGTGAACATCTTTCAGTTTTGTCTCCTGTTTGTCTTTTATTTTTTCCAAGAAAATATGGGCACTGTACTTTACAAAGTTTGTACTTTATTTGTACATTGCATTTTAACTCTAATTTCTATAATGCTGTACTTGGCTTTTTAAAAAAGAATTATTATTCAAGTATATATATATATCTAATGCATTTATGCAACTATCATATTTTTAACGTACTGCATTTTGTACATATTGTTTCATATTTCATTACACAACTATATGTAGGATTTTGTTTATTTACTTCATTAATTGTTTTTATGTCACTCCACTATAAGAGGACATTAGGAGGCTTAGAATTTTAATTACGTAGAGGGAAAATTATATATTATACAGGTAGCCCTGAAGTTACAACTGTAATGGAGCCTGCCACCAAGGGCATAACTTGAGACGGTCATAAATAGCATCATTCACATGACCAACCTGAACATTGTTGGGATATTTTAAAGGGCTTTGTAGATGGGTTCCCAGCCAAGGGGGGATATTTAGATTAGGTCAGGTGACCCCAGGTTTCCCACCTGGGGCCCTTAGGACCTGTGTTCATAATTTATTGGGCCACAATGTGGAAGTGGTTCACCCTTGTTTCTTCCAGGCAGAGCGGAGATCTTTTTGTGGTCTCCTGTCCCCTTCTAAAACCAATTCGTCCCACTTTAAATAGCGGCCAGATGATGGTTGCCCCTCACATGTCATGCTTGTGAGGCATTCCCAGCCAGCCTTTGTGGAAAGCAGGCACCACAGCCTCTGAATGTACACAGAGTTTATTTGCGCCCTCTGCTCCCATCTCGCCTTCTTCTGGATGTCCTGTTCTGACATGCATTGCTGGGAAGCTCACAGATGATGAGATGCATCGTAGCCGGACTCTGGCTGGAGCTGAGCGACCTCGGGGCCTCCTCGGATGGGAGGGTCGGTGGCTCTTGTGGCGGGGTAGGATGCGGGATCTCTTCTGCTGCAGGGTTGGGAGTCTCTGTGGCTGGAGGGGGCATTGCCTCCTTGACTGCAGGGGCTAGGAACCCCTCAGACAGAGGACCTGGTCCAGAGGACCGGCAGAAGCGCAGCAGCTGCAGGAGCCTCTCCAGCTCCTTCTCCATGGTGGTCCAGAGCTTCCCACATGGCTGGTCTTTCACCTGGTTGGGCCTAAAGGAGGCGGGATCATTTTCCCCCTGCAGGAAAGGGGAGCTGTTCCCATCCCAGGATCCTTTTCTTTCCAGCTGGTTCTCCACCCCATCTTGGAATCTTTTGGTTTCCAGTTGATTTTCAAGTCCTTCCTTGGCTCCCTTGCTTTCTTCACTTTGCTGGGGATTCCTAATTACCTCTTGGGATCCTTTTTGGTTCAGCTCAATTCCTTCTCTGGATCCCTTTGTCTGTAGTGGAGTCCCAAGCAATTCTTTTGAGTTTTTACTTTCTAGGAGGTTAGAGTCCTCCTTTGTTTCCTCCTTTGTCTCCTCCTTTGTCTCCTCTGGAGGCCCCTGTTAATGTAAGAAAAGATGCCAGGCTTAGGGGTACTTCTTTTCCCAGAATTCCCCAGGCCACATGCTTTAAGATTTGTGGATTTCAACTGCCAGAATTCCCAAGTCAATGTGCTTTAAGATGAGTGGACTAACTGCCAGAATTCTCCAGCCAGTATCTGTGGATTTTAACTCCCAGAATTCCCCTGCTGGCTGATGAATTCTGGGAGTTGCAGTCCAGATATTTGAAAGTTGCTGTGGTTGAGAAACACTGCATTAATGCATTGAAGACCTTCTAGATGACTGACTGACTGGTTCCAGGGAAGGAAAGTAGCATTCAGTTAAATCTTTTTTTTAATTTTCTTGTAAATAAAAAAAAGCTTTCTACCCAATTTACTTTTGTAGGTGCAAGTATGTTTCTGTGTATGTGTGTATGTTTCTTAAGACAGTGAACTTAGGGCACTGGTGAGGTATTAATTTTACTATAATGTTTAAAATCTAAAATAAATAAATCTTTTAAATTAAATTTTAAATTATTTTTGGCATTTGTTTATTAGCTACCTCAACTTCTCTTATGCAGTGCAGATAGCCATCTAAAATATTCAGATAAATCAATAAGGCTTAATTCTCTGCATGTTCCATACTCTGTGAATGCAGCCAGGTGAATTTTTCAGCTGAGTATCAGTTTCAGTGTATCAAGTGAACTCAACACAGGTGGTGGTCAGTTCCTCCATTTCATGGCTTCAGGGACCCCGGATATTAAGCTTCCCTTTTTGCCCCCCTTTGATTGTCTTCCAGGTTCCCCCCCCCAAGGCTCACCTGTCTGGACTGCTCCTTCTCCTTCTGCTCCTCCTCCTGGGCAGCAGGGATCTGTGGTAGCATCTTCACCCTCTCCTGGCCCACATCATAGGCAATGAAGAGGATGCTCCAGGCCATAGCGCAACAGCCACCCAGGATGATCATCAGGGGCACCCAGTAGGCTTCCCACTGCAGGGACTCTAGCAGGGGTTTCCGGGATCGCAGATGCTTCTCACAGGGGACTTTGGAACCGCCCACAAAGAAGGACATGAGTAAGTAGAGGTAGATATGACTATGGAGGCTTTGGGCAGCCATGCCGTCAGGTTCTGGCAGCAGGGAGCTGGCCTGGATGTTGATCACTTGGTCTTCCCTGACAGTTACAGGCTCCTCTGCCCCCTCCTCTACCTCCATTGTGACATCAGAGCAAAGATGACTCCACATAGGTCATGTGTCTAAGCAACAGACACTGGGTTGAGAAGACACTTTTCAGGGAGGTTGCCAGATGGTGGCACCTTGGCTCAGGTGCTTAGCCAGTTGAGAGAGGTTGGCCCACACAATCTCCCTAAATGAGAACCAATTTTGTTTAGAGATCAAGGTAGTGAGTTAGAAACCAGGAGAGAGGATAACTCTGACCTGTAATAGGCAGAACCAGCTAGGGGACTTTGGGCTAATCACCAGGGGACAGTGACTTCTAGCCCTGCAATAGACATAGTAAGTTTTAGTCCTGCAAAACAAATGACAGTCAGCTTCATGACTGAACCAATCAGCAGTAGACACTGAGTTCAAGTCAAACCTTATACAAGAAAGCCAGCTTCATGATGTTGAGCCAACAAGCAGAAGGCAGTGAGCTCGATTCTTGCATACACACTACAGGTGGGTGAATAATTTTCAATTTCTTTTTTCAATTTCTAAATTCTTTTTTCAAATTTTAATCTTTTTTCAACCGTTAAATATCATTTAAGAGGAGGAGGAGGAGGACTGTGGGGTCCTTGGTGCTCTCTGAGCTTGGTTGTTTTCTTGCAGTCTTTTCATTACCCAACTAGGTAACATCATCAATGCCAGAAAGGAGTGGGGTTTGTCTACAGGTAGTTCTTAATTTACAACCAAATCCCCTACTATCTGTACTAGCCCACTCCAATGAAGCCCCTCTGGAACTGAACAATCATCTTCATAGCCTCCCATTGGAAGAAAATATGCATACACCCACAAAAGATCATTAATGGTTTCTGAAAAAAGAAGCACAACCCAGCATTCCTGAAACAGGAAGAAAAGTTATTCCAGACTTTGCTAAGGAAAAAAAAAGGCGAATGTTGGTGATAGGAGATTTAATTCTTAGGGGAACAGAAACTATAGTCTGCAGACCAGGCAGTCAATCTAGGGAGGTATTTTGTCACTCTGAAGCAAAAATCAAAGATGTAGCTGAGTACCTTACTAAAATAATCACCCCATGGAATACTACCCCTTTCTTCTTCGATATGTGTAGGTCTCAGGGTTCCAAGTAATAAATCCATTGCAAGCAAGAACTCTGAGGCAGATGAATTCCTCAAAGAATAGCTTTATTGAAAATATATCAGCACATATCTGGTGAAAATCAACTCTGAGGGGCCCCTTGGTTTTCACCTAATTAAAAGTAAAAGTTTTTCCCTCAACCATCAGTCACATGGCCCAATTTCTGCAGCATCTGCTGGTCTGGTGACATCACTTCTTCCTCCAGCCAGGTGTGAGAATGTCCTTGGTTCCCAGGAGAAAGCATTTTATTATGGCGACACAAACCCAGCTATCTCTAATCCCCCCTCCCTATCCCTCGTTCCAATGTGGCAACACTGAAGCTCCAAGATGACTTCGCCCAAGTCAGCTTCAGGGTTGACAGGAGATCAACAACAATAACACTGAAAACAACAATGAGATTACAAATAGCTAGGGAAGAAAGTTAAAGAATTGGGAGCACAAGTGGTGCTTTCATCTATACTTCTGACAAAAGACCAACATCCAGTGAGGTAGATCACTATATCTGTACAGAAGTATGCAAAACTATGAAAATCTCCTAGAATCCATAAAAGGGGAAAGGGTGACATTGCTATAGGTGTATAATACAGGCCACTCAACCAAGCAGAATAAATAGATGAACTTTTTTCTTTGCTAACTAATTAACAAATATATGTAGGAAACATACCATAGTAGAAATGAGAGACTTTAACTACCCTAATATCAACTGGGAGACAAACTCTACAGCAAGCGGGAGATTGAACAGATTCCTAACCAATGTAGCTGACAAATTTGTCATACAAAAGGTAGAGACGGGAACTAGAGGAAAACCTAGACTGGACCTAATTCTTACTAATAGAAAAGAAGTGATGGAGTTGAAGTTGCTGGAATCTTGGGTGAGAGTGACCACGTCATATCGGAATTCAATATGAATTCCTGAATTTGCGAAGATGAAGTCAGGAAAGCAAAGTCTCAGAATGAACAAAGACTTGCAACAAAAGTGAAAGATAATTTTAAAAAATTTTTGCAACATATAAATAACAAGAAAAAAGTCAAGAAAACAGTTGGTCCACTACAGAGAGAAAATGGCAAGGAAGTACATGCAGTAGAAAGCAGTGCTGCCTAACTCATTCAGGAAACAAAAATAGACCCAGAAAACCACAGACCAATCAGCCTAATATCAATACTTGGGAAGATACTGGGGAAAAAAACCCAGATCTATGAATATCTAGAAACAAATAAAGTTATAACTAGTAACCACCAATGGTTGTTAAAAACAGACCATGCCAAACCAATCTTATTTCATTCTTTGACAGAGTAAATAGATCAGTAGACCAGCAAAATCCTATGGACTTAATATAGACTTCAGCAAGACATTTGACATAGGAGACCACCACGTACCATGTTTCCCCAAAAATATGACCCACCCCGAAGCTACATCATGTTTTTGAATGCATACACTCAAATTAAGCTCTAACCCCAAAATTAGCCCTAATTAAGACCCTGCCCATCCTGCCCAGGTAAAAATTAAGCTAGGGTGAGGATGGGGTGGTGGTGGAGCTGCCCTACCTACCAGGCCTTGCATACCCCAACATCTGCCTCAGTTTGCAGGCTCACTTCTTCTGTGGCTGCTTGCCACTACTCGCATGCATCACTCCCAGCCTCCATTTCACCATCAGACCCTCCTGGAAAGCCTTCTGCAGACAAGAAACGAGGTCTGGATTGATGCATGCATCATCCCTGGCCTCCATTTCACCAACAGAGGCCTTCTGGAAAGCTCTCTGCAGCCGAGAAATGGGCTCCAGATTGACGTGTGAGGCACCCCCTGGCTTCCATTTCTCCTTCAGATGCCATCCAGAAGGCATCTATAGCCCATAAAAGAGCTCTGGATTGATCCAGAGCTCCTTTATTGGCTACAGAGGGCTTTCCAGAAGGTGAAATAGAGGCTTTCCGGAAGGCTCTGATGGCAAAATGGAGGCTGAGGGCGATGCGTGTGAGGGGCGGCAAGCAGCCGCAGAAGTGAATTGGCAGCGGGCTCCTGCTAGGTGGGGTTGTCGGTGCCACCACTGCAAGTCAATAATTAACCCACCTGAAAAGAAGCCCTAGCCATTTGGAGGGGGGTCAAAAAAACCCAAGACCTGGTCATATTTTCAGGGAAACACAGTACTTCTTGCAAAACTAGAAAAATGTGGGATAGACAGCATCACCATCAGATGGATCTGTAACTGGCTGACAAACCACATTCAGCCAGTAGTTCTTAATAGTACTTACATCAATGTGGAGGGAAGTAAGCAATGGGATACCACAAGAATCCATCTTAGCCCAATACTCTTCAATATCTGCATAAATGACTTAGATGAGGGAATAGAAGGGAAACTCATCACATTTGCAGATGACACTAAGCTGGCAGGAATAGCCAATACCTTGGAAGACAAAAATCAGGATCCAAAAAGGTCTTGACAGACTTGAACAATGGGCCCTATCCAACAACATGAAATTTAAAAGCAAGGTTTTACACCTAGGCCATAAAAAACCAAAGGTACAAGTACAGATTAAGTGAAACCTGGCTCAAAGACAGTAACAGTGAAAGGCACCGTGAAGTCTTAGTGGACAATCACTTAAACATGAGCCAGCAGCCAAAAATGCTAAATCAATAGTTGGTTGTACAAACAGAGGAATGGATTCAAAATCACGTCACATATTAGTACCACTTTAAAATCCTTAGTAAGAGCACACGTTTTGGTCACCGCATTACAAAAAAGATATGCAAAGAACAGAACTGAGATGATTAAGGGCCTGAAGACAAAAACATATGAAGAAAATTTGCAGGAATTCATATGGCCAGTCTACAGAATAGAAGGAGTGGGGTGACATGACAGCAGTATTTCAGTGGCTGACATAAAGGAGAGGGGGGTTAACTTGTTTTCCAAAGTATCAGAAGGTAAGACAGGAAACAATGGATGGAAACTAATTAAGGAAAAAAGCAACCTGGAATTAAGGAAAAACTGCATAACAGTGAGGACAATTAAGTGGAAGAGCTTGTCCTCAGAAGTTGAATATAAAATATATATAATATATCTATAAGAACTATGATCTTATAGACAACAATCTCTCATCCCTTGATTGGCAATTTCTATTCACTTGATGGAATACTGTCAAAGACCATTACAACATATTTTTACTTTAAGTCAAAAGAGTCATCAAACTATATGTACCAATAACAACTCCCAAAACCAGAAAAAAACAGATTATCCATAATAAGGAAGCTCCAATCCAAAAAGAGATCACTTTGGTGGAAAAACAAATCTGGTCACGTTGCCAACTTCAAAAGCCGATACAAAAAAGTATGCCACCAGATAAAGACTGAATGCACCAATTATCACATTAAACAAGAGGAAAACCTTCTACACACCAATTCCACCCACGCATTCTACAATTTTGTAAACAACGAATTAAAAGACTCAAGGTCCATCCCACCCCTGAAAGGACCTAATGGTAAAGACTGCAATGACGACACCATTAAAGCCAACCTCTTTAACACATTCTTTGGCTCAGTATTTGTAAACAGCAATGGATCATGCCCAGTATTTCCTAGTTGAACCACAGACAACTACAATGATCTAATACCAATTTTACATTAGACAATGTTGAAAAAGCACTATGCAATCTAAAACCATCTTTATCTATTGGACTGGACGGAATATGTGCTTACTTCTTTAAAAAGCTATCCACTGCCTTAGCTGAACCTTTAAGCATAATCTTTGAAAAATCTTTCAGGACCAGCTATTTGCCAAACCTATGGTCACAAGCTACAGTCATCCCCATCTTCAAAAAGGGAGACCCAGCCTAGTTGAAAATTACAGAACCATCTCTTTATGCTGCATCACCTGTAAAGTCATGGAATCAATTATTAACCAATCCATTATCTTCCACTTACAGACAAACAACCTACTCTCTAATAAACAATTTGGTTTCAGAAAAAAACTACCCTATAATCTACAACTCTTACACTGCAAAAACATATGGACTACACAACTCGATCAGGGCAAAGCAATAGATTCAATCTACATAGACTTCTGCAAAGCCTTTGATTCAGTGGTACACAACAAACTACTCCTAAAACTAAAATCTTATGGTATCTCTGGACAACTGCATAACTGGATGGAAGCATTCCTGTGAAACAGACAACAAATGGTCAAAATTGGGAGCATCCTATCAAATTCTGTACCTGTCAACAGTGGTGTCCTCCAAGGCAGTGTTCTAGGACTTACTCTCTTCTTACTCTACATAAATGACCTCTGTGATCATATTAAGAGCAACTGTGTTCTCTTCGCTGATGATTATTCAACACCACAGACAATACTGCTATCCTTCAAAAAGACCTCGACTATGTATCAGAATGGTCAAACAAATGGCAACTTCAAATCTCAACAAATAAATGCTCTGTCTTACATATTGGCAACAAAAATCAGAAAATAAAATACAAGCTGAATAGTCAAGACCTTGTTGATGACCCAAACTCTGTCAAGGACCTTGGAATACTCATCTCTAATGATCTAAGTGCTAGAGCCCACTGTAACTACATACCCCAAAAGGCATTAAGAGTTGTTAACCTAATCCTACATAGCTTTTTCTCTGGTAATATCACACTACTAACTAGAGCATACAAAACATTTGCTAGACCAATACTTGAATACAGCTCATCAGTCTGGAACCCGCATTACATATCTGATATTAACACAGTTGAGAAAGTCCAGAAATATTTCACAAGAAGAGTTCTCCACTCCTCTACTCATTGCACAATACCTTATGCCACCAGACTTGAAATTCTAGACCTAGAAAACCTAGAACTATGCCACCTTCGGTCCGATCTAAGTACAATATATAAAATCATACATTGCAATGTCCTACCTGTCAATGAATACTTCAGCTTCAACCATAACAATACAAGAGCACACAATAGATACAAACTCAAGGTTAACCGCACCAAACTTGATTGCAGGAAATACGACTTCAGCAACAGAGTGGTCAATGTCTGGAATACTCTACCTGACTCTGTAGTTTCGTCCCCAAACCCCAAAAACTTTAACCTTAGACTGTCTACTATTGACCTCACCCTTTTCCTAAGAGGTCTGTAGGGGGCATGCATAAGCACACCAACGTGCCTACCGTCCCTGTCCTAATTGTTTCTTTTTATTTTTCTTATATGTATCCATTTCATGAATTCATAACTATGTTTATACTTATACCTATTATCTTGTAAGCGATTGACAAATCAAATAAATAAATAAATAAAGTTGTAGGTGCTTCATCACTGGAGATTTTAAAGAAAAGATTGGAAGGCCACCTATGTGAAATGATATAAGGTGTCCTATTTGAGCAGCAGAATAGATTAGAAGACCTCCAAGATCCCTTACAGGTCTATTCTGATTGATTGATTGATTGATTGATTGATTATTCCTGCAATAGTAATGATGTCAGTGTATATTCATGGACTGGAATAGAATTTAGTAAGAAGGTCAGCCACTGAGAGCTGAATTGGAGGTTGAAACTAAAAGAGAGAATCTGCCCATGGTTTATCTCTGTTCTGTGCTCAGCTCTAAAGTGAAAGAGAAACTAACGTGCTTGCTTGCTGAAACTGATTTTCTGTTCTGAATCCTCTGAGCTGCTGCTTGTGTTCTTGCTTATGTTACGTTCAAAGAATCTACAAATGGTATTGTAAACTTTACTCATATTAATACATTTATAAAGAAGTTAATGATCCTGCTGAAACAGTCTTTGTCTTTCTGGAATTTCTACTGCAAAGTCTAACAAATAATAAGTTCTGCTCTAAAAATCAGATGACAGGAAGCTAAGTGACTTGGGAAATCACAAGTGGGCTTGGACCAGTAATCAAGAGATGATAACTTCTACTGCTGTAACAGGCATTTTGAGTTCATCTTCCACAATACCCATGACAGTGGTTGAGTGACTTTGGGCTGATCAAAAGGAAAAGGTGAGTTTTACTCCTGCGGAAATGACTACAGGCAAAGGAGTGATTTTGAATATAGCTCCAGGAAGAGTTAAGTTTCTTCCTGCAATATGGATGACAGGCGTTCTGAGTGACCATGGCTAATTCCCAAGGAAAAGGTGAGTTCTTCTCCTCCAATATTCACAAGAGCTGGTTATTGATATTGAACCTATAAAAACAGCTGATAACATTTATTTCTGCAACAGGAATTTTGAGTTCCACTTCTGCAATAACCATGCCAGTGGCTGAGTAACTTTGGACAAATCTTCAGGAAAAGGTGAGTAGTAGACATGACAGGCAGCTGAAGGAACTCCACTAGAGCTTCAGTAAGAGGTAATTATTCACCCGTGATGCGGATGACTGGCATTCTGAGTGACCATGGCTAGTTCCCCAGGAAAAGGTGAGTTTATATCCTACAATAAACATAAAATGTGGCTTTCTGATGTCAGACTAATAACCAAGAAAGTGTAATTTTTATTCCCGCAGTAGGCACTTCTGTTCTACTTCTGTTATATCAGTGGAAATGGTTGGGTGACATTGGGGAGAACACCAGGAAAAGGTGAGTTATACTCCAGCAGTAGAGATTATAGGCAGCTGAGTGATCTTGACTAGAGCTTCAGGAAGAGGTAAGTTCTCCTCTCGTGATACAGATCACTGGCATTCTGAGCGACCATTGCTAAATTCCAAGGAAAAGGTGAGTTCCTCACCTACAATAGTCACATCAGATGGCTTTGTGATGTCAGACCAATAACCAAGAAATGCCTAGAGTAGGCATTTTGTGTTCTACTTCTGCAATATCAATGCAAGCAGTTGAGTGACATCGGGGTGATCACAAGAAAAGGTGAGTTATACTCCAGCAGGAAAGATGACAGGTTGATGAAGGAAGTCGACTAGAGCTCCAGAAAAGGTAAGTTCTGCTCCCGCAATATGGATGACTGGCATTCAGAGCGACGATGGCTAGTTCCCCAGGAAAACATGAGTTTAAGTCCTACAATACACATAAAATGTGGCTTTGTGATGTCAGACTGATAACCAAGAAAGTGTAATTTTCATTCCCGCAATAGGAATTTTGAGTTCTACTTCTGTTATATCAATGGAAATGGTGGAGTGATATCGGTCTGATCACTGGGAAAAGGAAAGTTATACTCCTGCAGTAGTGATACAAGGTGTTCTGAGCGACTATGGCTTGTTCCCCAGGAAAGGTGAGTTATACTCCAGCAGGAGAGATGAGGGGCAGCTGAGTGATGTTGACTCAGCAGCAGCAGGAAGAGGTAAGTTCTCCTCTCGTGATACTGGCATTCTGAGCGACCATGGCTAGTTCCCTATTAAAAGGTGAGTTTAAGTCCTACAATATGCATAAAATGTGGCTTTCTGATGTCAGACTGATAACCAAGAAAGTGTAATTTTTATTCCTGGAACAGGCATTTTGAGTTCTACTTATGTTATATCAATGGAAATCGTTGAGTGACATCGGTCTCATCACCTGAAAAGGGGAGTTATACTCCTGCAGTAGAGATGACAGGCAGCTGACTGATGTTGACTAGAGCTGCAGGAATAGGTAAGTTCTCCTCCCGCAATATGGATGACCGGCATTCTGAGTGACCATTGCTAGTTTCTAAGGAAAAGGTGAGTTTTACTCCTACAATACCCACAACAGGTGACTTTGTGATGTCAGACCAATAACCAAGAAAGTGTAATTTTTATTCCTAGAGTAGGCATTTTGTATTCTACTTCTGCAATATCAATGCAAGCAGTTGAGTGACATCGGTGTGATCACCAGAAAAGGTGAGTTATATTCCAGCAGGAGAGATGAGAGGCAGCTGAAGGAAGTTGATCAGAGCTCCAGAAAAGGTTAGTTCTCCTTCTGCAATATGGATGAGAGGCATTTTGAGCGACCATGGCTAGTTCCCCAGGAAAAGGTGAGTTTAAGTCCTACAATATACATAAAATGTGGCATTGTGATGTCGGACTGATAACCAAGAAAGTGTAATTTTTATTCCCGCAATAGGAATTTTGAGTTCTACTGCTGTTATATTAATGGAAACGGTTGAGTGACATCGGTCTGATCACCAGGAAAAGGAGAGTTATGCTCTTACAGTAGTGATGAAATGCGGTTCTGAGCGACTATGGCTTGTTCCCCAGGAAAAGGTGAGTTATACTGCAGCAGGAGAGATGACAAGAAGCTGAGTGATCTTGACTAGAGCTGCAGAAAGAGGTAAGTTCTCCTTCTGCAATATGGATGAGAGGCATTCTGAGCGACCATGGCTAGTTCCCCAGGAAAAGGTGAGTTTTAAGTCCTACAATATGCAAAACAGATGGCTTTGTGATGTCAGACAAATAACCAAGAAAGTGCAATTTTATTCCTGCAGTAGACATTTTGAATTCTACTTCTGCAATATCTATGGAAGTGATTGGGGTGATCAACAAGAAAAGGTGAGCTATACTCCAGCATTAGGGATGACAGGCAGCTGAGTGATGTTGAGAACAGCTGCAGGAAGAGGTAAGTTCTCTTGCCGTGATACGCATCACTGGCATTCTGAGTGGCCATGGCAAGTTCCTCAGGAAAAGGTGAGTTTTACTTCTACAATACATAAAATGTGGTTTTGTGATGTCAGACTGATAACCAAGGAAGTGTACTTTTTATTCCTGCAATAGGAATTTTGAGTTCTACTTCTGTTATATCAATGTAAACGGTTGAGTGACATCGGTCTGATAATGAGGAAAAGGAGATTTATACTCCTGCAGTAGAGATGACAGGCAGCTGAAGGAAGTTGATTAGAGCACCAGGAAAGGTTAGTTCTCCTTCCGCAATATGGATGAGAGGCATTTTGAGCAACCGTGGCTAGTTCCCCAGGAAGAGGTGAGTTTAAGTCCTACAATTTCGCATAAGAACTGGTTATTGTTTTTGGACCTATAACAAAGAGCTGATAATATTTATTTCTGCAACAAGCATTTTGATTTCCACATCCGCAATACCCATGCCAGTGGCTGAGTGAGTTTGGATTGACCAGCAGGAAAAGGTGAGTTACACTCCAGCAGTAGAGATGACAGGCAGCTGAGTGATGTTGACTACAGCTGCAGGAAGAGGTAAGTTCTCATCCCGGGATACGGATGACTGGCATTCTGAGCAGCCATGGCTAGTTCCCCAGGCAAAAGTGAGTTTAAGTCCTACAATACACATAAATTGTGGCTTTGTGATGTCACTGATAACCAAGAAAGTGGAATTTTTACTCCCACCATAGGAATTTTGAGTTCTACTTCTGTTATATCAATGGAAATGGTGGAGTGATATCCATCTGATCACCGGGAAAAGGAGAGTTATACTCCTGCAGTAGTGATACAAGGCGTTCTGAGCGACTATGGCTTGTTCCCCAGGAAAGGTGAGTTTAAGTCCTACAATACACATAAAATTTGGCTTTGTGATGTCAGACTGATAACCAAGAAAGTGTAATTTTTATTCACAACATGGGAATTTTGAGTTCTACTTCTGTTATATCAATGGAAACGGTTGAGTGACATCGGTCTGATCCCCAGGAAAAGGAGAGTTGTACTCTTGCAGTAGTGATGAAATGCGTTCTCAGCGACTATGGCTTATTCCCCAGGAAAAGGTGAGTTACACTCCAGCAGGAGAGATGACAGGAAGCTGAAGGAAGTTGACTAGAGCTCCAGGAAAGGTTAGTTCTCCTTCCACAATATGGATGGAAGGCATTCTGTGCAACCATGCCAAGTTCCTCAGGAAAAGGTGAGTTTTACTCCTGCAATACACATAAAATGTGGCTTTGTGATGTCAGACTCATAACCAAGGAAGCATACTTTTTATTCCCGCAATAGGAATTTTGAGTTCTACTTCTGTTATATCAATGGAAATATTTGAGTGACATTGGTCTGATAACCAGGAAAAGGAGAGTTATACTCCTGCAGTAGAGATGACAGGCAGCTGAAGGAAGTTGATTAGAGCACCAGGAAAGGTAAGTTCTCCTTCCGCAATATGGATTATAGGCATTCTGAGCGACCATGGCTAGTTCCCCAGGAAAGGTGAGTTTAAGTCCTACAATTTGCATAAGAACTGGTTATTGTTTTGGATCTATAAAAGAGCTGATAATATTTATTTCTGCAACAGGCATTTTGATTTCCACATCTGCAATACCCATGCCAGTGGCTGAGTGAGTTTGGATTGACCAGCAGGAAAAGGTGAGTTACTCCAGCAGTAGAGATGACAGGCAGCTGAGTGATGTTGACTACAGCTGCAGGAAGAGGTAAGTTCTCATCCCGGGATACGGATGACTGGCATTCTGAGCAGCCATGGCTAGTTCCCCAGGAAAATGTGAGTTTAAGTCCTACAATACACATAAAATGTGGCTTTGTGATGTCACTGATAACCAAGAAAGTGGAATTTTTACTCCTGCCATAGGAATTTTGAGTTCTACTTCTCTAATATCAATGGAAATGGTTGAGTGACGTCGGTCTTATCACCGGGAAAAGGAGAGCTTTACTCTTGCAGTAGTGATGAAATGCGTTCTGAGTGACTATGGCTTGTTCCCCAGGAAAGGTGAGTTATACTCCAGCAGGAGAGATGAGGGGCAGCTGAGTGATGTTGACTACAGCGGCAGGAAGAGGTAAGTTCTCCTCTCGTGATACTGGCATTCTGAGCGACCATGGCTAGTTCCCTATTAAAAGGTGAGTTTAAGTCCTACAATATGCAAAACAGATAGCTTTGTGATATCAGACCAATAACGAAGAAAGTGTAATTTTATTCCTGTAAGAGGCATTTTGAATTCTACTTCTGCAATATCATTGCAAGTGGTTGAGTGACATCGGGGTGATCACCAGGAAAAGGTGAGTTATACTCCAGCATTAGAGATGACAGGCAGCTGAGTGATGTTGACTACCGATGCAGGAAGAGGTAAGTTCTCCTCCACAATATCTATGATTGGCATTCTGAGTGACCATGGCTAGTTCCCAGGAAAGGTGAGTTTAAGTCCTACAATACACATAAAATGTGGCTTTTGATGTCAGACTGATAACCAAGAAAGTGTAATTTTATTCACAACATGGAATTTTGAGTTCTACTTCTGTTATATCAATGAAAATATTTGAGTGACATCGGTCTGATCACCAGGAAAAGGAGAGTTATATTCCTGCAGTAGAGATGACAGACAGCTGAGTGATATTGACTAGAGCTGCAGGAAGAGGTAAGTTTTAGTCCAGTGATACAGATGACTGGCATTCTGCAACCATGGCTAGTTCCCAGGAAAAGGTGAGTTTAAGTCCTGCAATACAGATAAAATGTGGCTTTGTGATGTCAGACTCATAACCAAGGAAGCATACTTTTTATTCCCGCAATAGGAATTTTGAGTTCTACTTCTGTTATATCAATGGAAATATTTGAGTGACATTGGTCTGATAACCAGGAAAAGGAGAGTTATACTCCTGCAGTAGAGATGACAGGCAGCTGAAGGAAGTTGATTAGAGCACCAGGAAAGGTAAGTTCTCCTTCCGCAATATGGATTATAGGCATTCTGAGCGACCATGGCTAGTTCCCCAGGAAGAGGTGAGTTTAAGTCCTACAATTTTGCATAAGAACTGGTTATTGTTTTTGGATCTATAAAAAGAGCTGATAATATTTATTTCTGCAACAGGCATTTTGATTTCCACATCTGCAATACCCATGCCAGTGGCTGAGTGAGTTTGGATTGACCAGCAGGAAAAGGTGAGTTACACTCCAGCAGTAGAGATGACAGGCAGCTGAGTGATGTTGACTACAGCTGCAGGAAGAGGTAAGTTCTCATCCCGGGATACGGATGACTGGCATTCTGAGCAGCCATGGCTAGTTCCCCAGGCAAAAGTGAGTTTAAGTCCTACAATACACATAAATTGTGGCTTTGTGATGTCACTGATAACCAAGAAAGTGGAATTTTTACTCCCGCCATAGGAATTTTGAGTTCTACTTCTGTTATATCAATGGAAATGGTGGAGTGATATCCGTCTGATCACCGGGAAAAGGAGACTTATACTCCTGCAGTAGTGATACAAGGCGTTCTGAGCGACTATGGCTTGTTCCCCAGGAAAGGTGAGTTATACTCCAGCAGGAGAGATGAGGGGCAGCTGAGTGATGTTGACTACAGCGGCAGGAAGAGGTAAGTTCTCTTCTCGTGATACTGGCATTCTGAGCGACCATGGCTAGTTCCCTATTAAAAGGTGAGTTTAAGTCCTACAATATGCAAAACAGATAGGTTTGTGATATCAGACCAATAACGAAGAAAGTGTAATTTTATTCCTGTAAGAGGCATTTTGAATTCTACTTCTGCAATATCATTGCAAGTGGTTGAGTGACATCGGGGTGATCACCAGGAAAAGGTGAGTTATACTCCAGCATTAGAGATGACAGGCAGCTGAGTGATGTTGACTACCGATGCAGGAAGAGGTAAGTTCTCCTCCACAATATCTATGATTGGCATTCTGAGTGACCATGGCTAGTTCTCCAGGAAGAGGTGAGTTTAAGTCCTACAATACACATAAAATGTGGCTTTTTGATGTCAGACTGATAACCAAGAAAGTGTAATTTTATTCACAACATGGGAATTTTGAGTTCTACTTCTGTTATATCAATGAAAATATTTGAGTGACATTGGTCTGATCACCAGGAAAAGGAGAGTTATATTCCTGCAGTAGAGATGACAGACAGCTGAGTGATATTGACTAGAGCTGCAGGAAGAGGTAAGTTTTAGTCCAGTGATACGGATGACTGGCATTCTGAGCGGCCATGGCTAGTTCCCCAGGAAGAGGTGAGTTTAAGTCCTGCAATACAGATAAAATGTGGCTTTGTGATGTCAGACTCATAACCAAGGAAGCATACTTTTATTCCATAATAGGAATTTTGAGTTCTACTTCTGTTATATCAATGGAAATATTTGAGTGACATTGGTCTGATCACCAGGAAAAGGAGAGTTATAGTTCTGCAGTAGTAATACAAGGTGTTCTGAGCGACTATGGCTTGTTCCCCATGAAAAGGTGAGTTATAGTCCAGCAGGAGAGATGACAGGCCGCTGAGTGATGTTGACCACAGCTGCAGGAAGAGGTAAGTTCTCGTCCTATGATACTGGCATTCTGAGCGACCATGGCTAGTTCCCCAGGAAGAGGTGAGTTTAAGTCCTACAATTTCGCATAGGAACTGGTTATTGTTTTGGACCTAAAGAGCTGATAATATTTACTTCTGCAACAGGCATTTTGATTTCCACATCTGCAATACCCATGCCAGTGGCTGAGTGAGTTTGAATTGACCACCAGGAAAAGGTGAGTTACACTCCATCAGTAGAAATGGCAGGCAGATGAGTGATGTTGAATACAGCTGCAGGAAGAGGTAAGTTCTCCTCCCCTGATACGGAACACTGCCGTTGTGCACAACCATGTCAAGTTCCTCAGGAAAAGGTGAGTTTTACTCCTACAATACACATAAAATGTGGCTTTGTGATGTCAGACTCATAACCAAGGAAGTGTACTTTTTATTCCTGCATTAGGAATTTTGAGTTCTACTTCTGTTATATCAATGAAAATATTTGAGTGACATTGGTCTGATAACCAGGAAAAGGAGAGTTATACTCCTGCAGTAGAGATGACAGGCAGCTGAAGGAAGTTGATTAGAGCACCAGGAAAGGTAAGTTCTCCTTCCGCAATATGGATTATAGGCATTCTGAGCGACCATGGCTAGTTCCACAGGAAGAGGTGAGTTTAAGTCCTACAATTTCGCATAAGAACTGGTTATTGTTTTTGGACCTATAACAAAGAGCTGATAATATTTATTTCTGCAACAAGCATTTTGATTTCCACATCCGCAATACCCATGCCAGTGGCTGAGTGAGTTTGGATTGACCAGCAGGAAAAGGTGAGTTACACTCCAGCAGTAGAGATGACAGGCAGCTGAGTGATGTTGACTACAGTTGCAGGAAGAGGTAAGTTCTCATCCCGGGATACGGATGACTGGCATTCTGAGCAGCCATGGCTAGTTCCCCAGGCAAAAGTGAGTTTAAGTCCTACAATACACATAAATTGTGGCTTTGTGATGTCACTGATAACCAAGAAAGTGGAATTTTTACTCCCGCCATAGGAATTTTGAGTTCTACTTCTGTTATATCAATGGAAATGGTGGAGTGATATCCGTCTGATCACCGGGAAAAGGAGACTTATACTCCTGCAGTAGTGACACAAGGCGTTCTGAGCGACTATGGCTTGTTCCCCAGGAAAGGTGAGTTATACTCCAGCAGGAGAGATGAGGGGCAGCTGAGTGATGTTGACTACAGCGGCAGGAAGAGGTAAGTTCCCCTCTCGTGATACTGGCATTCTGAGCGACCATGGCTAGTTCCCTATTAAAAGGTGAGTTTAAGTCCTACAATATGCAAAACAGTTAGGTTTGTGATATCAGACCAATAACGAAGAAAGTGTAATTTTATTCCTGTAAGAGGCATTTTGAATTCTACTTCTGCAATATCATTGCAAGTGGTTGAGTGACATCGGGGTGATCACCAGGAAAAGGTGAGTTATACTCCAGCATTAGAGATGACAGGCAGCTGAGTGATGTTGACTACCGATGCAGGAAGAGGTAAGTTCTCCTCCACAATATCTATGATTGGCATTCTGAGTGACCATGGCTAGTTCTCCAGGAAGAGGTGAGTTTAAGTCCTACAATACACATAAAATGTGGCTTTTTGATGTCAGACTGATAACCAAGAAAGTGTAATTTTATTCCTGCAGTAGACATTTTGAATTCCACTTCTGCAATATCTATGGAAGTGACTGGGGTGATCAACAAGAAAAGGTGAGCTATACTCCAGCATTAGAGATGATAGGCGGCTGAGTGATGTTGACAACAGCTGCAGGAAGAGGTAAGTTCTCTTGCCGTGATACAGAACACTGCCGTTCTGCACAACCATGTCAAGTTCCTCAGGAAAAGGTGAGTTTGACTCCTACAATACACATAAAATGTGGCTTTGTAATGTCACACTCATAACCAAGGAAGAGTACTTTTTATTCCCGCAATAGGAATTTTGAGTTCCACGGAACTCCAAGGAAAGTTATACCCCTGCAGTAGAGATGACAGGCAGCTGAGTGATCTTGACTAGAGCTGCAGGAAGAGGTAAGTTCTTGTCCAGTGATATGGATGATTGACATTCTGAGCGGCCATGGCTAGTTCCCCAGGCAAAACTGAGTTTAAGTCCTACAATACACATAAAATGTGGCTTTTTGATGTCACTGATAGCCAAGAAAGTGGAATCTTTATTCCCGCCATAGGAATTTTGAGTTCTACTTCTGTTACATCAATGGAAATGGTTGAGTGACATCGGTCTGATCACCAGGAAAAGGAGAGTTATAGTCCTGCAGTAGTGATACAAGGCGTTCTGAGCGACTATGGCTTGTTCCCCAGGAAAAGGTGAGTTATACTCCAGCAGGAGAGATGACAGGCAGCTGAGTGATCTTGACTAGAGCTGCAGGAAGAGGTAAGTTCTGAGCAACCATGGCTGGTTCCATATTAAAAGGAGAGTTTAAGTCCTACAATATGCATAAAATGTGGCTTTCTGATATCAGACTGATAACCAAGAAAGTGTAATTTTTACTCCTGGAACAGGCATTTTGAATTCTATTTATGTTATATCAATGGAAATCGTTGAGTGACATTGGTCTGATCACCTGAAAAGGTGAGTAATACTTCTGCAGTAGTGATGAAAGGCGATCTGAGAGACCATGGCTAGTTCCCCAGGAAAAGGTGAGTTTAAAACCCACAATACGCACAAGAGTTGGTTATTAATATTGGACCTATAAAAAAGAGCTGACAATATTTATTTCTACAAATGGCATTTTGAGTTCCACTTTTGCAATACCCATGCCATTGGCAGACTGAGTGTTGACTGATCACCAGGAAAAGGTGAGTTATACTTCAGCAGTAGTGATGACAGGCAGCTGAGTTATCTTGACTAGAGCTGCAGGAATAGGTCAGTTCTCCTCTCGCAATACGGATGACTGGCTTTCTGAGCGACCATGGCTTGTTCCCCAGGAAAAGGTCAGTTTAAGTCCTACAATACGCAAAACAGATGGCTTTGTGATGTCAGACCAATAACCAAGAAAGTGTAATTTTTATTCCCAACATAGGAATTATGAGTTCTACTTCTATTATAACAATGGAAATCATTGAGTGACACCGGTCTGATCACCAGGAAAAGGAGAGTTACACTCTTGCACTAATGATGAAAAGCGTTCTGCGTGACTATGGCTTGTTCCCCAGGAAAAGGTGAGTTATACTGCAGCAGGAGAGATGACAGGAAGCTGAAGGAAGTTGACTAGAGCTCCAGGAAAGGTTAGTTCTCCTTCTGCAATATTGATGAGAGGCATTCTGAGCGACCATAGCCAGTTCCCCAGGAAAAGGGGAGTTTAAGTCCTACAATATGCAAAACAGATGGCTTTGTGATGTCACACCAATAACCAAGAAAGTGTAATTTTTATCCCTGCAATAGGCATTTTGAGTTCTACTTCTGTTATATTAATGGAAATGGTTGAGTGACATCAATCTGATCACCAGGAAAAAAAAATTATACTCTTGCAGTAGTGATGAAATGTGTTCTGAGCGACTATGGCTTGTTCCCTAGGAAAAGGTCAGTTTAAGTCCTACAACACGCAAAACAGATGGCTTTGTGATGTCAGACCAATAACCAAGAAAGTGTAATTTTTTCCCAACATAGGAATTATGAGTTCTAATTCTGTTATAACAATGGAAAACGTTGAGTGACAGCGGTCTGATCACCAGGAAAAGAAGACTTATACTCTTGCAGTAGTGATGAAATGCATTCTGAGAGACTATGGCTTGTTCCCCAGGAAAAGGTGAGTTATACTCCAGCTGGAAAGGTGACAGGAAGCTGAAGGAAGTTGACTAGAGCTCCAGGAAAGGTTAGTTCTCTGTCTGCAATATGGATGAGAGGCATTCTGAGCGACCATTGCTAGTGTGTAAGGAAAAGGTGAGTTTTACTCCTACAATACCCACAAGAGGTGACTTTGTGATGTTAAACTTATATACCAAGAAAGTGTAATTTTTATTCTTGCAATAGGCATTTTGAGTTCTACTTCTGTTATATCAATGGAAATGGTTGAGTGACATTGGTCTGATCCCCAGGAAAAGGAGAGTTATACTCTTGCAATAGTGATGAAACACGTTCTGAGTGACTATGCCTTGTTCCCCAGAAAAATGAGATTTATACTCCTGCAGTAGAGATGACAGGCAGCTGAAGGAAGTTGACTAGAGCTCCAGGAAAGGTTAGTTCTCCTTCTGCAATATGGATGAGAGGCATTCTGAGCGACCGTGGCTAGTTCCCCAGGAAAAGGTGAGTTTAAGTCCCACAATACGCACAAGAGTTGGTTATTAATATTGGACCTATAAAAAACAGCTGATAATATTTATTTCTAAAATAGGCATTTTGAGTTCCTCTTCTGCAATACCCATGCCAGTGGCTGAGTGAGTTTGGACTGATCACCAGGAAAAGGTGAGTTATATTCCAGCAGTAGAGATTTTAGGCAACTGAGTGATCTTCACTCGAGCTTCAGGAAGAGGTAAGTTCTCCTCCCTTGATTCTGGCATTCTGAGCAACCATGCCTAGTTCCCTATTAAAAGGTGAGTTTGAGTCCTACAATACACATAAAATGTGGGTTTGTGATGTCAGACTGATAACGAAGAAAGTGTAATTTTTATTCCCGCAACAGGCATTTTGAGTTCTACTTCTGTTATATAAATGGAAATTGTTGAATGACATCGGTCTAATCACCTGAAAAGGCGAGTTATACTCCTGCAGTAGTGATGACGGCATTCTGAGCGACAATGGCTTGTTCCCCAGGAAAAGGTGAGTTATACTCCAGCAATAGAGATGATAGGCAGCTGAGTGATGTTGACCTGAGCTGCAGGAAGAGGTAAGTTCTCCTCCCGTGATATGGATCACTGGCATTCTGCACAACCATGGCAAGTTCATAAGGAAAAGGTGAGTTTTACTCCTACAATACACATAAAATGTGGTTTTGTGATGTCAGGCTGATAAGAAGGAAAGTATAATTTTTATTCTCGGAATAGGCATTTTGAGTTCTACTTCTTCAATACCCATGCCAGAGTGTGATGACCCAGAGTATATCAGAAATATAACAAAATACAAACCATAACTAAAAGTCCTTTACTGCCTTGAACTTGACTTCACTGTTTAATTGTTCACAGTGGAGGAGTAAACTAGGTTCAAAATAACATTTGAAAGGCAAGAAACAGAGTTCACAGTCAAAGAGCCGATAACAAAGCCAAAAACAACAGGAGTTCAAAGGCAAGCCAAGGTAGTTAATTCCACATTCCAGACAGATACCCGGGGAGAGTCAATGGGCAGAACACCAACAAAGATAAACTTCATTCGAAGAAAGCACAAGATTGGCCTCAAGGTCTGTGACTACGCAGCTGCCAACTCTTATGCATAGCTCCCAGCTGCAACCCATGAGAAGGATCATGGCCCTCTCCTCCTGGGTATACCATGCTTGTCCCTTATCCTCTCCTCCCTGCATGCCCTAGGATGGATAGCAGATGGGCCTGGATCCTCCTCTGATTGCTCAGCCGGCCTCTGCCCTTCCCAGCCTCCTCCACCACCTCTGGAGCCACACTCCCATTCCCTGTTGGCTGTTTCTCCTCTTCCTTGGAGTAAGTCTCCACCAGGGGCATGACACTATCCCCCCCACAGGGCCCCCTTTCCTGGGACCAGGTGGACGAGGACATTGAGGGAACCGGGCATGAAAGTCCTGGACCAAATGAGGAGCATGAACATCAGTGGCATCAACCCAGGTGAAGTCCTCTGGCCCATAACCCTTTCATGCCAGCAAATACTCAAATCAGTCCCGCAACTGGCGAGAATCTCGGATGCTATCCACTTCATACTCCTCCTCTCCCAGAGGGGCTACTGGGGCCGGCTGTAAGGGAGTCGATCTATGCGGGCTGTTGGCCAATACAGGGAGTAACAGGGAATGATGAAAAACAGGTTGGATATGCATGGTCCATGGCAGGGAGAGACGAAAAGCCACAGGATTGATCACCGCCTCGACTGGAAAAGGTCCCAAGTAATGGTGATCAAGCTTTTTCGATGGCCATGTTGTTGGTAAGTATCGAGTAGAGAGCCAAACCCGATCGCCTACCACTAGAGGCGGAACATCATGACGATGGCGATCTGCAAACTGTTTATAGTCCTCCTTGGCTCTCTCTAGTTGATCGCGGACCATTTGGTGCGTGGCTTTTAAGTCCTGCAAGAACTTATCCACTGCTGGAACCAGACCAGGCTAAAGGGAAAAGTCATGGATGAAAACCATAGTTAGCAAAGAAAGGGACACACGGGTGGATACATGTTGAGCATTGTTATAAGCAAATTCTGCCACTGGCAGCATTTCCACCCAATTGTCTTGTTGAGTATTGCTGAAACAGTGGAGGTACTGCTCCAAAATAGCATTCACTCTCTCTGTTCCACCATCAGTTTCGGGGTGATGAGTGGGTGACAGACACGCCTGAACCTGCAGTTTTGTGAGTAGGGTCTGCCAGAAGCGTGCTGTAAATTGTACCCCCTGATCTGATACTATTCGGTCTGGTAACCCATGCAACCGGAATACATGGGAGATAAATAACTGGGCTGTTATCCTGGCTGTAGGAAGGCCCGAACACGGAATAAAGTGGGCCATTTTAGTCAACATATCCACCACCACCAAAATGGTTGTAGCACCCTTTGATGGTGGTAACTCAGTGATGAAATCCAATGAAAATGCCTCCCAAGGTCATTCTGGCATGGGCAAGGGCTGCAAGAGACCAGGGGGCGCACCAGGAGCATACTTTGCTTGTCGACAGATCCCACAGGGCACCACATATCCCGACACATCATGCTTAAGTCTCGGCCACCAAAATGTCCTTGAGATGAGGTGCAGTGTTTTGAACATCCCAAAGTGTCCCGCCGCTGGACTATCATGACATTGACATAGGATAAGGCCATGAAGAGGACCTCCAGGCACGTAAGTGCAATCATGGAACCGCAACAGGTCCGAAATATACGCCCAAGGAGTCTCTTGTCTCCCATTCTCATCCAATTCTCAACATCGAGCTGCGCCTCCTGAATCCTCATTCGGAGGTCCACAGGTTCCTCAGTGGCCGCAAACTGCTCCAACGGAATCACCATTCAGGGCAATAGTTTATCCTCCTTTCGGGTGTACTCGGGCTTCTGAGATAGGGCATTGGCACGTTGATTTCTTCCCCTCGGAACATAGGTCACCTGGAAATCAAATCAAGCAAAGAATAAGGACCATCTCACCTGACGCTGGTTCAATGTCCAAGCTGTACATAGATGTTCCAAATTGCGATGGTCCATCCAAACCTCGATTTGGTGACGAGCCCCCTCCAGGTGGTGTCGCCATGTCTCAAAAGCAACCTTAATTGCCAATAGCTCCTTGTCCCAAATCGTATAGTTGCGTTCTGGAGTCGACAACTTCCGGGAATAATAAGCGCATGGGAACAAGGTGCCTGCAGGAGCATAGGCCTGGAGGAGCATCGCACCAACCACCACATTGGAGGCATCGATTTCCACCACAACCAGCTGGCCTAGATCAGGGTGTTTGAGGATAGGCTTGGAAGCAAAGGCGACCTTCAATGCCTTGAAAGCTGCCTGCTCCTCAGCACCCCAATGGAATTTCTCCCCCTTCTTGAGCAGATTAGAAAGGGGAGCAGTCAAGGCAGCAAAGCGAGGAATAAATGTGCGGTAGCAGTTCGCAAACCCCAACAGTCGTCGCACATCCTTAACCCGCTGTGGAGGTTCCCACACCTGTAATGACTCGATTTTTTCTGGGTCCATTTCCACCCCGGCAGGTGAAATATGATGACCCATGAAGTCAATTGTGGGTTGTGCAAACTGACACTTCTCACGCAAGAGTCAATGGGCAGAACGCCAACAAACTTCATTCGAAGAAAGCACAAGATTGGCCTCAACGTCTGTGACTACGCAGCTGCCGACCCTTATGCATAGCTCCTAGCTGCAACCCATGAGGAGGATCATGGCCCTCTCCTCCCAAGTAGACTACGCTTATCCCTGTTGGCTGTTCCTTCTCTTCCTCGGAGTCGGTCTCCACCAGGGGCATGAGACAGAGGCTGAGTGACTTTGTACTGATCACCAGGAAAAAGTGAGTTATACACCTGCTGTAGACATGACAGGCAGCTGACTGATGTTGACTACAGCTGCAGGAAGGGGTAAGTTCTCCTCCCGCAATATGGATGAACAGCATTCTGAGCGACCATTGCTAGTGTCTAAGGAAAAGGTGAGTTTTACTCCTACAATAACCACAAGAGGTGACTTTGTGATGTCAAACCAATAACCAAGAAAGTGTAATTTTTATTCCTCCAATAGGCATTTTGAGTTCTACTTCTGTTATGTCAATGGAAATGGTTGAGTGACATCGGTCTGATCCCCAGGAAAAGGAGAGTTATAGTCTTGTAGTAGTCATGAAACGCATTCTGAGCGACTATGGCTTGTTCCCCAGGAAAAGGTGAGTTGTACTCCAGCAGGAGAGATGACAGGCAGCTGAAGGAAGTTGACTAGAGCTCCAGGAAAGGTTAGTTCTCGTTCTGCAATATGGATGAGAGGCATTCTGAGCGACCATAGCTAGTTCCCCAGGAAAAGGTGAGTTTAAGTCCCACAATACGCACAAGAGTTGGTTATTAATATTGGACCTATAAAAAACAGCTGATAATATTTATTTCTGCAACAGGATTTTGAGTTCCACTTCTGCAATACCCATGCCAGTGGTTGAGTGAGTTTGGACTGATCACCAGGAAAAGGTGAGTTATACTCCTGCGGTAGACACAACAGGCAGCTGACTGATGTTGACTACAGCTGCAGGAAGAGGTAAGTTCTCCTCCCGCAATATGGATGGCAGTTGTTCTGAGCAACCATGGCTAGTTCCCCAGCAAAAGGTGAGTTTAAATCCTACTATACACATAAAATGTGGCTTTGTGATGTCAGACTGATAACCAAGAAAGTGTAATTTTTATTCCCGCAATAGGAATTTTGAGTTCTACTTCTGTTATATCAATGGAAATATTTGAGTGACATTGGTCTGATAACCAGGAAAAGGAGAGTTATACTCCTGCAGTAGAGATGACAGACAGCTGAAGGAAGTTGATTAGAGCACCAGGAAAGGTAAGTTCTCCTTCTACTATATGTATGAGAGGCATTCTGAGCGACCATGGCTAGTTCCCCAGGGGGAGGTGAGTTTAAGTCTTACAATTTTGCATAAGAGCTGGTTATTGATATTGGACCTATAACAAAGAGTTGATGATATTTATTTCTGCAACAGGCATTTTGATTTCAACTTCTGCAATACCCATGCCAGTGGCTGAGTGAGTTTGGATTGACCACCAGGAAAAGGTGAGTTACACTCCAGCAGTAGAGATGACAGGCAACTGAGTGATCTTGACTAGAGCTTCAGGAAGAGGTGATAGTGGCATTCTGAGTGATCATGGCTAGTTCCCTATTAAAAGGTGACTTTAAGTCCTATAATACGCATAAAATGTGGCTTTGTGATGTCAAACCAATAACCAAGAAAGTGTAATTTTTATTCCTGCAATAGGCATTTTGAATTCTACTTCTGTTATATCAATGGAAATGGTTGAGTGACATCGGTCTGATCCCCAGGAAAAGGCGAGTTATGCTCGTGCAGTAGTGATGAAACGTGTTCTGAGCGACTATGGGTTGTTCCCCAGGAAAAGGTGAGGTATACTCCAGCAGTAGAGATGACAAGCAGCTGACTGATGTTGACAAGAGCTGCAGGAATACGTAAGTTCTCCTCCCGCAATATGGATGACCTGCATTCTGAGCGACCATTGCTAGTTCCCCAGGAAAAGGTGAGTGTAAGTCATATAATATGCAAAACAGATGGCTTTGTGACGTCAGACCAATAACCAAGAAAGTGTAATTTTATTCCTGCAATAGGCATTTTGAATTCTACCTGGGCAATAACAATGCAAGTGTTTGAGTGACATCGGGGTGATCACCAGGAAGGGGTGAGTTATACTCCATCATTAGAGATGACAGGCAGCTGAGTGATATTGTCTAGAGCTGCAGGAAGAGGTAAGTTCTCCTCCCGCAATATGGATGACCAGCATTCTGAGCGACCATTGCTAATGTCTAAGGAAAAGGTGAGTTTTACTCCTACAATACCCACAACAGGTGACTTTGTGATGTCAAACCAATAACCAAGAAAGTGTAATTTTTATTCCTGCAATAGGCATTTTGAGTTCTGGTTCTGTTATATTAATGGAAATGGTTGAGTGACATCAGTCTGATCACCAGGAAAAGAAGAGTTACACTCTTGCAGTAGTGATGAAATGCATTCTGAGTGACTATGGCTTGTTCCCCAGGAAAAGGTGAGTTATACTCCAGCAGTAGAGATGACAGGAAGCTGAAGGAACTCCACTAGAGCTCCAGGAAAGGTAAGTTCTCCTTCTGCAATATGGATGAGAGGCATTCTGAGCGACCATGGCTAGTTCTTCAGGAAAAGGTGATTTTAACTCCTACAATACCCACAACAGGTGGCTTTTTGATGTCAGACCAATAACCAAGAAATTGTAATTTTTATTTCTGCAGTAGGCGTTTTGAGTTCTACTTCTGCAATATCAATGCAACTGGGTGAGTGACATTGTGGTGATCACCAGGAAAATGTGAGTTATACTCCTGTAGTAGAATGATAGGGTTGACCAGACCTCAGGAAAGGTATGTTGTCGTCCCGCAATATGGATAATAGGAGATCTGAGTGAATGTGGCTAGTTCCCCAGGAAAAGGTGAGTTTTACTCCTACAATACCCACAACAGGTGACTTTGTGATGTCAAACCAATAACCAAGAAAGTGTAATTTTTATTCCTGCAATAGGGATTTTGAGTTCTACATCTGCAATATCAATGCCAGTGATTGAGTGACTTTGGGCTGATCCCCAGGAAAAGGTGAGTTATACTACATGAGTAGAGATGTCAGGCAGCTGAATGAAGTAATGAGGACAGACTTCTGAGTGATCTTGAGTATAGCTCCAGGAAGGGCTATATTGTCCTACTGTGACATGGATGATAGGCGTCTCAGCGTTCTTGGTCAGTTCCCCAGGAAAAGGTCAGTTGTACTCCCATCATAAGGACACCAGGTGGCTTTGTGATGTCAAACCAATAACCAAGAAAGGGTAATTTTTGTTCCTGCAATAGTAATTTTGACCTGTACTACTGCAAAATCTATGACAGTGGCTGAATGCTTTTGAGATGATTACTAGGAGAAAGTGAGTTTTACTTCTGCTGTAGAGATGACCGGTAGCTGAGTGATCTTGGGCAGTTCCCTATGAAATGGTGGGTTCTACTCCTACAATTTGAATAACAGGTGGCTTTATAACATTGGACTCATAGGCAAGGGATGGCAACTTCTACTCCTGCATTAGGCCTGGTGACTTCTACTTCTGCAATACCTATGACAGCGGCTGAGTGAGTTTGGGCTGATCACCTGGAAAAGGTGAGTTCTACTCCTACAATGTGATTAACAGCTGGGTATTGATATTGGACTTATAACTTAGATCGGGTAACATTTATTTCTGCAATAGGCATTTTGCATTCCTCTTCTTCATTACCCATGACAGTAGCTGAGTGACTTTGGAGAAACCAAGAGGAAAAGGTAAGTTATCTTTGTATAATATAGATGATAGGTGTCTGAGTGACCTTAGACAGTGCTTAGGAATAGGTGTGTTTTAGTCCTATAATATACACAAGAGATGGCTTAGTGATTATTGTATTTATATCTAAGAGTTGATAACTTTTATTTCTGCAATAGGTATTTTGAGTTCTACTTCTGCGATACCCATGATAGTAGCTGAGTGACTTTAGGCAGACCAAGAAGAAAAAGGTAGGTTCTATTTTTGTAATACCGATGATAGGAGTCTGAGTGACGTTAGATATTGTACTTGGAAAAGGGGAGTTCTACTCCTCCAACATGTACAAGAGTGTACCAGAGTGCAGTCTACAACATGTACAAGAGTGATATTGTGCCTCTAACCAAGAGGTGGTAACTTCTATTCCTGCAATAGGCATGGAGACTTCTACTTCTTCAATAACATGACAGTGACTGAGTGACTTTGGGCTGATCACCCTGAGAAAGGTGTTTTTTTTTACTCCTGCAGGAGAGACAACAGGTTGCTGAGTAAACTTAGCTGGAGCACTAGGAAGATATAGGTTTTCCTCCTTCAATATGAATGACAGGTGTTTGAGTGACCTTGGGCACTTCCCCAGGAAAAGGTGAGTTCTACTCACATTTTCCTGGGGAAGTGCCCAAGGTTCTACTCACCTTTTGGTGCAATATACAGGACAGCCAGCCCATGGATATTGCACCAATAACCAAGATACGGTAACTTCTCTTTCTGTAATAGGCTCGGTGAGGTCTATTCCCGCAGTTCCTACGACCTGCTGATGAGTTACTTTGGGAAGATTTCCTGGAAATGGTGAGTTTTACTCCTGCAATACGGAGGACAGGAAGCTTAGTGAGATTGGACCAATAAACAAGAGACAGTAATTTCTATTCCTGCTCTAGGCATCGTGAGATCTACTCCTGCAATTCTACAATAGGTTGCTGAATGACTTTGTGCTGATCACCCAGAAAAATGGTGAGTTCTCTTTCTGCAACAGTGATGACAGGCTACTGAGTGGCTTTGGGTAGTCTACCAGGAAATCATAAGTTCTACTCCTCTAATATATACCACATCAGCCTAATGAGACATGAATAAGAAAGTGATTGTAACTTCTATTTTTGCAACAGGCATGTTAAGTTCTACTTCTGCAATTCCTATGACAGGTAGCTGAGTGACGTTGAGATGATCAGCTGGAAAAGGCGAGTTCTACTACTACGATATATATAACAGGTGGCTTAGTGACATTGGGCAAATAACTGAGAGTTGATAACTTCTATTCCTCCAGTAGGCATGGTGAGGTCTACTTCTGCAATACACATGACAGGTGGCTCGGGTGACATTGGGCAGATCATCAGGAAATGGTTAGTTTTACTCCTGCAATAAATACAACAAGCAGCTTAGTGCCATTGGACCAATAACCAATAGAGGGGAACTTTTATTCCTGTAGTAGGTATGTTGAGTTCTACTCTTCCAATTCCTATTACAGGCCCATTTGTGACTTTGGGAAGATTAGCTGGAAAGAGTTTTTCCTTCTACAATTCAGATGACAGGCGGCCCATTGACATTGTACTAATAACTAAGTGATGGTAACCAATTCCTGCTATAGGCATGGATAGTTCTACTTCTGCAACACACATTGGAGCTGTTTCAGTGATTTTGAGGAAATTACAAGAAGGTGATTTGTACTCCTGCAATATGCACAACAGGTTACTGGGTGACTTTGGGCTAATTACCAAGAGATGGTAACGTCTATTCCTGCTATAGAAACGTTGAGTTCTACTCTTGCAATAACCATGGTAGGCGGTTGAGTGATTTTGGGCAGATCACTAGATAAAACTGGAAAACTAGATAAAAGCTGGAACATGACCACTGAAGTAAAAACAAGGATAGAGAAAGCTCAAACAGCATTCTTCAAAATGAAAAAGACCTTCTGCAGTCACAACATAAGCCTAAGACTGACAACCAGGTTTGTCAGATGCTACATCTTTTCTATCCTGCTCTACGGAGTGGAGAGTTGGTCTCCGACAGAAAGCTACTTGAAGAGACTGGAAGCATTTGAAATGTGGATTTACAGGCGGCTGTTACATATAAGTTGGGTTGACAAACTCAGAAATGAGGAGGTGATAAACCACCTGGGAAAGCCATGGGAAATCATCAAAACCATAAAAAAGTGAAAGACTATTTTGGACATGTGATGGAACACCCTGAAAAATACAACACACTTCATTTAATCCTCCAAGGAAAGATTGAAGGCAAACAAGGTCAAGGCAGAAGAAGAACATCATGACTTCAAAATCTAAGAGACTGGTTTGGTCAAAACTCAACAGCACTTTTTCGTGTGGCTGTCGATAAAAATAGGATCGCCAATATGATCACAAACGTCCAATGACAGATATGACACAAGAAGATGACGACTAGGTAAAAGTGAATTCTACTCCTGTAATATGCATGAGAGGCAGGTTAATTATTTTGTGCCAATTATTAGAAGGTGGTGAGGTCTAATCCTACAATAATTATGACAGGAATCTGAATGACTTTGGGCAGATCACCAATAGATGGAGCGTTTTACTTCTACAATATGTACGATGGCTGGCTCAGTGACTTTTGGTCAATCACCAGGAGTTGATGAGTTCTAATCCTCCAATAGGCATAGTGGGTTCTACTTCTGTAATACACAAGACAGGCGGCTGAGTGAGTTTGGGTAGATCAATAGGAAAAGGTCAGTTTATACCAATCATCAGACAATGACTTCTATTCCTTCAATAGGCATGCTGAGTTCCAGTCCTCCGATAACCATGTTTCATGGTTAAGTGCGATTTGGTCAATCAACAGGAGACAGTGGGTTCATCTCCTACAACATGCACGACAGGTGGCTTAATGACTTTGAGAGATCACAAGAAGACGGTGAGTTCTACTCCTTCAATTTGCATGATAGTTGGCTGAGTGTATTTGGGCCAATCAGTAGGAGATGGTGAATTCAAATCTTATTCAATATGTATGACAGGCAGCTTTATGACTTTGGCCAGATCAGCAGTAGAGGGCGAGTTCTATTCCTGCAATACACACAACAGCCTGCTGAGTGACTTTGGGCCAATAACCAGGAAAGGGTGAGTTCTAATCCTCCATTAGGCATCAAAGCCTTCCTTCCTTCCTTCCTTCCTTCCTTCCTTCCTTCCTTCCTTCCTTCCTTCCTTCCTTCCTTCCTTCCTTCCTCTTTTCTTCCTCCCTCTGGCAGCTCAGTGACCTTAGACCAATCATTTTTTCTCAGCCCTAGGAAGGAGGTAATGGCAAATCACTTTTCAAAAGCCTTGCCAAGAAAAGTGCACAGTTTTGTTCAGACAATCTCTGAGAATTGGGCCCGATTGCACAGAAGAAGAAAAAGAGCCGTGGATGATGAAGGCAGAAGAGACCCTGCTCAGCACATCGTCTCCTGGCTAAGACCACAATGAGGCTAGGCAGAAGCCCTTTTGGCTCCCAAGCAGACCAACATCCCCTGTTGCATGATCTGAAGTCATCGGCTGAAGTGGGACCCAAGCCATTTCACTGGACGATTGCTGAATGAATCCGAACCACTTGATGCTGCATGGTATTAACCAACAAGCGTAGAGTCCCCACAAGCCATGAATCCCAACCAAACTAATCTGGGCAAGCTGGCTGGGAATTCTGGGAATTGAAGTCCCTACATCTTAAAGTCACCAAGTTGGAGAAACACCGATTTAGAGTGTTCCCAACTCCAGCTGGCTAGAGGCAGCTGATTTTCCCCAACAAAATAATGAAAAAGAAAGAAAGAAAGAAACTGACCATGAGCATCCAGAAGATCCTCAGAACACACAGCAATCCGTGAGGGCTTCTCCACCACCCAACACCTGCACCTAGATTTGCAATGACCTGATTGACGCACAGAACAAGTCTACCTGGACTTGTCTTTATTCAATTCATAATTTATTCTTAATAAATGTTGCAAGACAAATCATGATACCCAGTTATTCCTGAACTCCTTTCATTTTGGTTGCCAGCCATGATCCCACTGGGCACACCTTAAAGTTCCTTTCTGTATTTGAGCCTCTGCTTGTGTCCTTTGACCCAGGCTGGGTCCAGCTGCTCTCTGTCACCAATTTCATAGATGGTGATGCACAGTTTGTCCGAGGCTCACTTCTTCAGATTCAAGGGAATCCCTTGTTCTGACCTAACCCGGTTACCAGCAAGAAAATCTCAAGCAAACGCAGCAACTCAAACCTTCACAGCTTTAATCTACAAATAAACTTCTTTGTAGATAAAAGATGGCTTGCAGCCAATTAGTCCAACCAGAAAAGCCTTGACAGAATTCTTCAGATAAGCCGGAGTCTCCACACACAATGCTGAGTCCTTAGAACGTTTTTGCTTTCTGCAAAAGCAAAAACCTTTTGAAACCAGGCTTATATTCCCTGGAAGGAGGGACCATTACGTTGCATCCTTACTCCCGAGTCACCTGTGCTGCTCCAGCTGTTCTCTTCTACGAATCATCCTGCACTCACACGCACTTGGCACAGGCTCCTCAGGAACCTCCTCGTCACTGCTGCCAGCCCCCACAATCCCTGAAGGCAGCAGTCCACTCCCTGATGGTCCTGGCCCCTCATCAGAGTCATTGCTTTCCTTAGCCATCTGTACCTGCTGCTGGCTAACCACAATCCCTCTCCTTTCCTACCTTGGCCCTCAGGGTACCCTGATGATTGTGCACCTCTCTCCATAAGTGCTTCAGTTGGTGCTCCATGCAGGTCAGCTGATGACCTATGAATAGAGGGCAGGATTTGTGCCCAGCGGGCTGGACACCAAACTTGAGCTGGGCCAAGATGGGGGGAACCTGAGACTGATAGCCAGACGCTTGGTCCCCATCTTCTGAGCCTCCTGCACCAGTGAAGGAGAATAAGGGGACACCTGTCTTAATTAACAAACAGTTGTAATTTCTCAATGACCACTCTTAGTTTCTTCATTAATTAGTGACCATTGTAGTTTTTTCATTAATGATCATTCATAATTACTTCATTAATTAATCAATGACCAGTTATTTCAATAATGACCATTCCTAATGTCTTAATTACCAGTTACTTCATTAATTAATGATCACATCAGTAATACTTTCTTCATTAGTTACCAGTCATAATTACTTTATTAATTAATCAATGACCAATTGTATTTGCCACATTAATCAATGGCCACTCATAATGTCTTAATTAATGACCAGTTATAGTTCCTTCATTGATATATTAAGGACTAGCCATTGTTTCTTCTTTAATTAATTAATGACCAGTCATAGATTTTTCACTAATTGATGACCTCTCATAATTTCTTATTCCTATTCCTGATCTATGGTATGTTCATCTTTCATGAATGGACTCCAGACTGCCACAAAAAGGTGTTTGCACCACATTAAAGCTAAAGGTTCCCCTCACACACATGTGCTAGTTGTTTCTGGCTCTAGGGGGCAGTGCTCATCTCTGTTATGAAGCTGAAGAGCCAGCGCTCTCCGAAGACGTTGCCGTGGTCATGTGGTCAGCATGACTAAATGCCGAAGGTGCATGGAATGCTGTTACCTTCTCACCAAAGTGGTTCCTATTTTTCTACTTGCATTTTTACATGCTTTCGAACTGCTAGGTTGGCAGAAGCTGGGACAAGTAACAGGAACTTCACTCCGTTATGTGGTGCTAGGGATTTGAACCGCTGACCTGCCGACCTGCTGACTTGCACTTAGCTGCATCCAAAACGGGCTGTGTGGGGACTCCTGGGAGGGGCGGGGTGGGGTGGGCGGGCCAGCCAGGAATGGGAAATGTTTGAGGTGTGGACTGAACACCTGAGGTCTAATTGTATATAGTTGTCGATCTATGTTTATTAATCATATCTTATTTTATAGGGAGGTTTCTGGTAGAGGGGGGCCGCATGTCACAACTCCGCAAACGTGCTATGTGGAGCCATGACAACCTCGGCGATGTAAAGGCGGATCGAGATAAGCTGACTGGTTGAGGACTATCAGCAGCAGTGGCAGCAGGGTTGATAGACCATGATCAAACCTCACAACCACACGTCACGATGTCAGCTTCCTTCGCTGCAGCCCATGAAAGAGCGGCAGGGGGATAGCGGACTCGGCGGGGAGTGGGATGACATGACACGGGTGAAATAACATGGGGAATGTGATGGGTTTAATGGGCACTTTGGGATGATGCGACGGGGCGAGCGGGCGTGGGGCAAGCGGGCGTGGGTTAATGAATAAACATTGCTGGTTGTTAGGTAGCAGCAACGGTTGGGGACTAATTAGCCATGTATGGTGTAGACGCTCAAAACGTAACGATAAATACTGTGCTGTTGTACGTTGCAACTTAGAGCTGACTTTAAACCCTTTTTTGCTCGCTGTTACCCGTTGTTCGGATTAAAGAGGAATCTACTGTTCTTGAAAATACTTGTGGTGATTGCTCATTTCGTGATCGGGACATCGGAAGAATAGTTGAGATTGGGGTTCTTCAAACTGTGCAGAATCTTAGCTAGATCTCCCAAACCTCTGCGAAGCCTCAGCAGCCCACTCCTGGTTGGAAGAGACCTTGGAGATCCAATGGTCCAAGCCTGCTCAAGCAGGAGACCTTGTACTATTCAGGACAAAGACTGTCCAATCTCTTACAATGGGACTAAAAAAGTTGCTTATGAACTTTTTTCACACTTACAAGAATGGCAGTATCCCCATGGTCATACGATCAAAATTAGGATGCTTGGCAAATGGTTCATATTTATGTTGGTTGCAGTGGCTCGGGGACATGTGATCCTCTTTTGCAACCTTCTGACCAGCAAAGTCAATGGGGAAGCCAGACTGACTAACAACCATGTAATTAACTTAGTTCTCCAGCCAGCCTTTGTGGAAAGCAGGCCACCGCAGCCTCTGAATGTGCACAGAGTTTATTTGTGCACTCTCTCCTCCTGTCCCGCCTTTGTTCAGACATGCACTGCTGGGAAGCCTGCAGATGATCAGATGCATCATAGCCTGATTCTGCCTGCAGCTGGATGGCCCTAGAAAGAGAAGGGAAGGCTGTTTTTTCTTGTGTTCCTTATTTGTTCTTTCAAATCACAGCTGTACCTCTTAGTTTTTAAAGTATTAATATGCTTGCCTCAGAGTGGTGGTGGTGTTGGAAAATAGAACACACACATGCACACACACAGACATTATTCACTGTGTGCACAATTGGGTGATGACCCGTAGTCTCTCAAAATCACCCAAAACCCAAAACATGAATTAAAGTCCGGCAATGCCTTCAACTTAACTGTTTTATTAGTCACAGTTTAAAGTCCCAAAAGTAAATAATGAGGCAAAAGGAAAACAAGAACAAACCATATAGACGATAGTTCTGAATCAAACCAAGATAAGTAATTATACGTTCCAAGCAGATAACCGGGGAAAGTCCTTGGGAAGAACTCCAACAAAGATAAACCTCCTTCAAAGGAAACACTAATTTTGACTCCAGCAATTCTGAATATGCAGTTACAAACTTATATACATAGCTCCCAGCTGTAAGCCCTGAGGAGGATCATGGTCCTCTCCTCCTGAGTAGACCACGCTTTTACCTGATCCTCTCCTCCCTGCATGCCCTGGGATGGATAGGAGATGGGCCTGAATCCTCTTCTGATTGCTCAGTCAGCCTCTGCCCTTCCCCAGCCTCCTCCACCACCTCTGGAACCACACTCCCACTCCCTGTTGGCTGTTCCTCCTCTTCCTCGGAGTCAGTCTCCACCAGGGGCATGACAATTGTTGGCAAGTGAGTATTTTGACCATATCATTTTTATGCACATTTTCCACCTCCAAGCTGTATAAACTTGAATGCTTAGTGGATATAAGCATATCAGGTGATGTGTTTTTGTGTAATGAGGGAGGTTATGGCCTAAGGAGATCAACACCCTATATCAGTGTTGGCAAACCTTTTCAGCACTGAGTGCTGAAATGGGAGTGCTGGAAAGTGGAAGCTCACTTCCCGGGGCATGCATGCACGGTGGGGAGCTGCTCTTCTGGTTTTTGCACCACCCCCGCATGCGAAGACCAGCTGGCTGGTGCACATGCATTAGCCAGAACCTGGAAGAACAATGGGCGATAGCTGGCATGTCTGGAGAGATGGTTCTGCATGCCACTTCTGGCATGCGTACCACAGGTTCGCCATCACGGCCCTATATCAAGGTGTGCATAATTATTAGGCAGCTTCTTTTCCTGAGGCAAAATAGGCCAAAAAGCAAATTAAATGACTCTGAAAAGTCAAAAATTGTAAAAAGTCTTTCAAAGAGATGCAGCACTCTTGAAATTGCTAAGATATTAGGGCATGATCACAGAACCATCAAATGTTTTGTTCAGTGGTGGGTGAAGGTAGGCTAGCAATGGGCAGGTGAGATGAGGAGTGACAGGGCATGGTGGGGTGAGTGGTGAGTGGGTGGGTGGGGGCAGGGATGGGATTCAAATTTCTTAACAACCGGTTCTGTGGGCGTGGCCTAATTTGTGGGTGTGGCTTACTGGTCATGTGACTGGCTGGGCGTGACTTGCTGGTCATGTGACTGGGTGGGTCAAAAGATAGAAATTCACTCTTGGTGCGCGGTTGGACTAGATGACCTCTGAGATCCCTTCCAGCCCTGGATTTCTGTGCTGTTTCAAAGCAACCTCTGAAGCTGTGTCTAGTGCCAGAGTTTGTGGTACTTCCTTCCTCTCCTTTTTCTTTCCCTCCCTCCCTCCCTCTATCCATCTGTCTGTCCACCCATCCATTCATATCTCATTCACATTCCTTTCCCTTCCCTCTTTCTACCTTCCCTCCCTTTCTTTCTTTCTCCCATCCCTCCCCCTTTCTTTTTCTTCCTTTTAAGAGAGAAAGAAAGAGAGAGAGAGGGAGAAAGCAAGCAAGCAAGCAAGCAAGCAAGCAAGCAAGCAAGCAAGCAAGCAAGCAAGCATCTCTATGGTATTCATGGTATATTTTCAGCTGGAACCTCTTCCTACTTAAACCAGGGGTCCCCAAACTTGGCAACTTTAAGACTTGTGGACTTCAATTCCCAGAATTCTCCAGTCAGCTATGCTGGCTGGAGAATTCTGGGAGTTGAAGTCCACAAGTCTTAAAGTTGCCAAGTTTGAAAACTTGAACCTTAGTACAACACCCAGATATTTAAAGCCATTAAACATCTTGGATTAATCTTGAAACTTTTTGCATACTTGTATTTATACAGAAAGAATTTTATTTTAACACATATGGCTTCAATTCCAAAGCTACTTTTTATGAAAACCAAGTCAAGAAAAGGAGATTGGAATCAAAGCAAAGGTTAACCTTCTCATTCTTTCTAACCCTTTCTAAATGGCAAGTAGAAGTGAGCCTTTCTTGCCATTTTATCACCAAGAATGTACCACCATTTTCAAATTGAAGAGTTGCCTTCCAATAACAAAAACACAAGTTTGCAATGCCTGAATAGTAAGTAACACAGCACATAATTTTGTATGTTAAACGAACCATAAAGTGGAAGAGGGAAAATATTTGTGAGAAATATTTACTATGTTTTTTGCTTGTCAAACTTAAAAGGCCATTGGATACTCCATAAAGGTTGTTATTAAGTTTGCATGAACAGACAGACGCGGAGTGCTTCAAGCTCTTTGTTTATTAGTGACTACAGCTCAGAACGAACCCACTTTGGCTGGGCTGTGGCTGCTACTTATACCCAGCAGCCGCAGTTGCCAGCCAATCAGAGTGCAGGGTTTTCCCGCACTTTTTAAACCAAACATTTCTTACATTTTACAAGAACAGTTCAAATTAAACCAATGACTTTAAACCTGCATACATAACACCCCTCCCCACTAGGTTCAGTCCATACTCAAACCCCAGCCTATCTAATGTATTCTTTTAAATAGGTGGGGCTCTTACATGCGTTGAGACCTACGTGGTTCAGATGTTTTAAGGTTCTCACCTTGTGAGGGAGGAAATGTGTCTGCTGACATTTCCTTACTAGGACTTGTAGTAATGGTAGAACCTGTTTGGTTACTACAACCTGGTCTCTCCTCCCAATCCATCTCCAACCCAATGTCAGCACCTAAATCAGGTAATGATGTGCAATCTTCCATTTGTGAAAATGGTTGTTGGTATTGTGACAGGTTTTGGGATGGTTCCTGTCGTGTTAGCTCATTACACATGGGGTTGATTCTTGCTTGTTCATTACACTCATGATCCTCCCCTTCCCCCCTAGAAGAGGCAGTAGGTATGAGAACCAGAGAGGAGCAAAAGCGATGCTCCTGAGGTAATCTGGATCTTAACTGATCAATGTGCCTGCTCCAGAGGACACCATCCTCTGTTTGTACCCTGTAAGAACGAGGGCCTGTGATTTGGGTTATCTTAGCAGGAATCCATAATGGTTCACCCATAAGGTTCTTAGCATAAACAGAATCACCCACAGTGAATGTGCGAATTTTGCTAGTGGAATCTAGTGGAGAGTTGGGTGCGTAAGTGGGATGAAGGCGGTCAAGGGAAGACCTAAGTTTCCTACCCATCAACAACTCTGCTGGGGATAAGTTAGTTGATGGGTTAGGAGTGATGTGCTGAACACTAAGAAGTTTTTCAACTTTCTCAGTGATGTCCCCAGGACCCAGTTGCTGAAGCTTCTCCTTGGTAAAACGTACCATGCGTTCAGCCCGGTCGTTAGCCGAAGGGTGCCCAGGGGCAGTCAGGGCATGTCTGATACACTGTTGTGCTAAATAGGATTCAAAAAGGTTGGATGTAAATTGAGGGCCATTGTCAGAGACAAGAACATCAGGTAACCCGTGGGTTACAAAAAGTTTTTTGAGCTGTTTGATAACAGCATCAGTTGTGGTGGATGCCATGGGGATTACCTCTAGCCATTTGGAATATGCATCTACTATGATAAGAAAGGTGTGCCCTCTGGTAGGGCCAGCAAAATCAATGTGAATCCTGGACCACGGGCCCTTAGGACACTCCAATTCCTGTGGGGGGGCGAGAGGTGCGGCAGGCCTGACTACCTGACAGTTGGGACAAGATGCAACCCAGTTTTCAACCATTTTGTCAATACCTGGCCACCATACATAACTCCTTCATCCTTACAATACCAGGATGACCCTCATGTAACATTTCCAAAACCTCTTTTTGCAGTTTTGCAGGAATAACCACCCTGTTACCCCACAAAAGACATCCTCTTAATACAGATAATTCAGTTTGCCTGGATTTAAAAGGTTGGGCAAGGTGAGGTAGATCTTGAAGAGGCCAACCTTTCTTAATCCAGCCTATAACAGGAGCCAATAAAGTGTCTTTGGCAGTCTCTCTGGCAATTTCAGCAGCGTGTACTGGAAGCTTGGCAACAGTTTCTAGGAAAAAGGTGTGCCCCTCAGGTTCAAAGTCCTCCTTGTGGCAAGGAAGTGGGCAACGACTCAATGCATCAGCATGTCCAATGTCCTTGCCAGGCTTGTGGATAAGTTTGTATGAATAAGCAGCAAGAAATTCAGTCCACCTCAGCATTCTTGGTGACAGGATAGTAGGTGTAGGCTTGTCTCCTGCCACAATGCCTAACAAAGGTTTGTGATCTGTAACAATGGTAAATGTTCTCCCATACAGAGATTCATGAAATTTCTTAACAGCTGCAACAATTGCCAATGCCTCCTTGTCCAATTGGCTGTAATTCCTCTCTGCTTTGGTCAAAGTGCGAGAGTAAAATGCAATAGGGGCTTCTCTCCCACTGGAAGTCTGTGGCTCAACCCCCCACTCCAAAAGGGGATGCATCACAAGTCAGTACAACAGGCAAATTCTCAGAGAACTGTATCAGTACAGCATCAGATGTGATTAGTCTTTTAATACTGTTAAATGCTGATTGTTCCTTCCTCCCCAGACCCAAACAGACTTTTATCAAGTAATCTGTGCAATGGTTCAGCAATGGTTGCCTTCTGAGGTAGGAACATGTGATAAAAGTTAATAAGTCCAAGGAAGGCTTGCAAATCTGTTTTGCATTTTGGTCTAGGGGCTTCCTTGATTGCTTTAACTTTGGCATCAGTAGGTGGATGCCATGCTTGTCAATCATGTACCCCAGGAACTCAACTCTGTCTGTTTTAAGAGTGCATTTTTCTTCCTTGACTCTTAACCCCGCTTTCCTGAATCTGGTAAGAGCTTCTCTGAGTCTTTCTTGTAACTGAGTGTCATTTTCAGCAGAGATTAACACATCATCAAGACTACCCTGGCAGTCCTTGGAGCATCCTTTCCTGTGATCCTGAGTCTTTTAATCTTTGTGTTTCATAGGCTTCAAAAAGTTCTATGAGCTGTGACCAGCTGCATACAGTTCAAATATAAATAAATAAAAATAAATAAGGCTTTGAAAGATGCCTGGTGCGACGCTTCCTCCAAATTGTAACCTTTTACATTTGAAGGCACCTCTATGAGTCACAATGGTTTGGGCCTCTGCAGTGGCATCATCAACTGTTAGTTGTTGATATGGGCCAGATCCAATTTGGCAAAGACTGTACCCCTGCCAAGTGAATGTAACAGATGATGCACCACTGGAACTGGATATGCGCTCTGCTGCAGCGCATGGTTCAGTGTCCCCTTATAGTCTCCACAGATTCTTACTGACCCATCAGTCTTGACTGGTGTGACTATGGGTGTCTCCCATCTGGAGTGGTCAGTGGGCTCTAAAACCCCTTGAGCTATTAATTTGTCTAATTGTGCATCAATTTTTTCCTTTAAGGCAAATGGGACCCTTCTGGGCTTTAAGCACCTTGGGGTCTAGGTTGAAAGTGATAGGGGTCCCCATATACTTGCCCAATCCTTCGCTGAAGACCTCTGGAAACTCAGACTTCAAGGCCTCCTCCCATTCAGAGTTGCTCACGTGATTGATGCCAGTCACCTCGATGCCTAGTGGATTGAACCACTCAAGTCCCAGCAAGCTTGGGCGATCCTTGTCCACGATGGTCAGGGGCAAACGTTTGGTGTGGCCTTTGAACTTCACGTTGAATTCTCTTGTTCCAACTACTGGAATCTTGTTCCCTTGGTAGTCTTTAAGAGTCAGTGCTTGCTTCTGGAAATGTTTCTTCTGAATGTTGGGAGTAGTGTGAATAGTGTCCCATGACACCATAGATAAATAGGAGCCTGAGTCCACTTCCATTTGGCAAGGCCTTCCTTCAATGAATACCTTCACATGTACTTTTCTGCTTTTCAAGGGTGAAGAATGACCAATGGTGACTGTTTGATGAGTTTCATTCTTCCCATTTGCTTCTGAGTTGCGCCCCATTTTCTCACTGAAGTTGTTGGGCTTGAATTCTTTCTCAGGAAATTTCTTCCTACTAGGTGGAGTTCTGGATGATTTGCAGACTCTTGCTAGGTGACCTCTTTTTCACAACGTAGGCAGATGGTGTCTAAAACTTGCATTCAGTGTGGGGGTGCCCCCCAGCCTCTGCAATAAAATTCTTGCCTCTTCTTCCAGGTCTTTCCTTTTCTTCTCCATTCTGAGTCTATAAATTCCTTCCTCCACCTCACTACAGTCTGAATCAGAATCTATTTGCTGCAATGGGTTGTTGTGGACTTTTCCACATCAGAATGGCTTGAGGCCTTGTTAATTTTCTTCATGGCTGCTGCTGAGGACTTGGTTGCTTCCGCTGAAACAGCTTCCTCTATGGCCTCCTTAAACATGATCTTAGGTTTCATTAGTAATTTGCTCTGTAAGACCTTATCTTTAAGGCCTAGAACAAACCGATCACGCATGGCCTCTTCTAAGTTGGTAAACTCACAAGCACCCCCAATGTCCCTTAAACTTGCCACGAAGTCGTTAACATTTTCGCCTCCCCTTGATCCCGACGATAAAATTGTGTCTCTTAATGAGGCACGATACTTGTGGGCGTAATGGGCTCTTAAAAGCTTTTCTAAATCAGGCCATTCCATTACCTTCAAGTCTGCAGCTCCCGCCAATGCCTTCGCCATCTTGAAGACTGCGGACCGCAGTGCGTGAGAAATACTGCCCTCTTCCGCTTGGGGATGTTGGCGAGGTCGTTTCCTTCCAAATACATTTGGAAGCAATCCGCATACGATTCCCAGTCTTCTGCCGCCGGATCGAACGGGCTGGGGTGTTCAGCGCAGCCATCTCGCTCTTCTGCTTGTCTTCCGCGTGTCTCTTCTTCAGGGGAATCCCACCTTCGTCGCCAGTGTTATGTTTGCATGAAGAGTCAGACGCGAAGAGCTTCAGTGAAGAGTTTATTAAGTGACTACAGCTCGAATGGACCCGACTTGGCTGGGCTACGGCTGCCTCTTATAGCCAGCAGCCGTAGTTGCCAGCCAATCAGAGTGCAGGGTTTTCCCGCACTATTTAAACCAATCCTATTTGACATTTTACAAGAACAATTCAAACTAAACCAATGACATTCAAACCTACATACATAACACTTTCTGTGGTTCATTCTCCTGAAACAAGCGCGTGCTATTTTTCCCCTCCTTTCCTCTGCCCATTCCACTCTTCTCAGCATGTGAATAACAGGTTGTGATGTTGCTCATAACTACCATTCTGAACCAGCACACTCAGCAAGTTTAATGTACCTTAACTTGACCAAGCATTTAGCGTAAAATACTTCCACCTTACTTATTGTTCTTTGAACTACTCCCTATTAAATCTATTAAAAGAAAGGCTAGGAGGCCAGATACCATAATTTTCCATAGTTAAAAGCAAATTATATATAGTTCCAGCACCTTTTAATATGCTTTTCATTTGTAGGAATTTAGATAATGATTAGAAAGAAGGGTTAAAAATATTTTTTTAAAAAGAGGTTAGATGCTTACAATTTGATGGAAAGTTTACTCTTTTACACTCTGGTCCTGCACATAATTGCAGGAAGTAGAACTGATTTGAATATGCTATAATCAGATACAAATGTCAAAGTGTTTAAAATAAATATCCTCAAAGTTTAAAATTATACCCTTTTAACACTGTAGTGCATTAATTAGCATTATTTGCTTATATATCTACCAGAACAATAAAGTTGTTTCTTTCAATGAACTATTTAAATTTCAAAATATTTAGAGATGCGAACTTTAGAGTTAAAGGAAGAATATGGTTAAATGCTCAGGAAACTTTTTTTTTCTTTTTACAAAGGGTCTATTGTTTGAAGTATACAAATGAGCACTATGGAGTCTATGACAATTCGCCACAGCCAGCTCGCCAACCAACTCACTATGGCCAACTCGCCATGGCCATCTTACCACAGGACAATTCGCTGCAGGACAAGTGTTACACTAATATCAAGGAAATGGCGAAATAGAATCATGAAAGAAAGGATGCAAAAGGAGGGACAGAATGAAATGTGAATGGCAAAAAAATTAAAATCATTTTTATTTATTTTAAATAATTAAATAGTGTTAGATTTGCACTTTTTAAACCAATCATTTCTGACATTTTACAAGAACAGTTCAAACTTAACCAATGACATTCAAACCTGCATACATAACAAATAGAATTATTAAATTGTCCTGCAATGAGTTGTCTTGCGGCGTGTTGGCCATGGTGAGTTTGCCCGCTGCAAGTTGGCTGTGGTAAGTTGGCCATGGCGAGTTGGATGCAGTGAGTTTACTGCAACAAGTTGGCTATGGCACATTGTCCCACTCCCAGCACTGTGACTAGTAGACCAATTGCAGTTGGTTCATTCACATCCTTGTTACCTCCTTTATATAACACTGCAATGTGCTCTATATGGGACTATATCTTTGAAGATACTTAAGAAACCATAGCTGGTGCAAAAATGCAGTCACAAACTGTGGGTGGGTAAGATGTGACTCCACTGCTATGCATCAATGGTTGTAGACTTCCAGATATAAGTCAAAGTGCTGGTTTTGATTTTATATGTCTTGGTGCTAGGGGGTGTTCAGGATCTTCTGCTTCAACCTACCCATGGTTGGTTGGAGCAGAAGCAGCCTTAGATCAACCATGGGTTAAGCAAAATCAGTATTGGCTTAGGGCCCCAAGGAAAAGGGGGCACCACAGAGTGTTTTCCCCATAGCTATCATTGCCTTAATTCAGGGGTCTCCAACTTTGACAACTTTAAGTCTTGTGGACTTCAACTCTCAGAATTCCTCAGCTGAGACCCCTGAGTTAACTCTTTCATCGACATATTCAGTTTTAGTTTTCAGCACTTAACCGAGTCTTAATGTCCTGTCTGTTAAGCAATGGAAGGGCCAAGGGACATCATCAGGGTGCACTTAGGGCAGCAGTTGGCCTTAATCCAATCCTGCGTCTAGTCTGCATGTCCTGATGGGCATTCCCTGCACTGAGAGATTGAGAGGAAGGTCTGCAAATCTCAGTAAAAACTGAGATTTTTTGAGACAGCTTTAATAGTTAGATTGGTTGATATCATTCAGGATATTGGTATATAATTCTTATTTTAGAATTGATGATCAGGAGTTGGTTTAGAGCACGGGTGTCCAACTCGCCATGTCACGTTGATGTCACATGATGCTTCATGATGTTTTCCCTATTTGCAGAGCTGGGGTGGGTGTGGCTTGTGCGTGATGCTACCAGTTTGACACCCAAGGTTTAGAGCATGGAGATTTAAAAATAAAGTAAATAAACAAGCAAAGAAGCAGATAAATACATCAATTAGAGATAACTACATAATAGTTAATGGGAACAAAAGCCTTCTATTAAGATAATATCAATATTTAGCTTTAAATGAAAAACACATGATTATATTATTGTATATTGGACATTGTGATGTCGTTTCATTGGCATCATTTCCTATTAGTCTTTGCTGCTCCACTCTCACAATAGTTGAGCTTAGGCCCTGTTTAAATGGGCAAGTAAACATTTGTAGTAGTGGTAAAACCGGGTGACACAAAATACCCTTAAGCAGCAGACCATTTACTGCCCTAAACCATTAGATAAATGATAGAACCTGCATTACAAGTACATCATCATATGCAGCGGTGGCAGAGACTTGGCTCAGAGAACATGTAAAAGGAAGACTGTATTCTTTTATTAACATTGGTCAGTAGGAAAGAATATTGATAATGTAAACATCTGGCATTGGGTACATCAATATTGCACGATTTGTCTGAGGCTAGTTGTTAAATTTGCATGAAGAGTCAGACGCGAGGAGTTCCAGCAAAGACTTTATTAGTGACTACAGCTCGAATGGACCCGTCCTGGCTTGGCTATGGCTGCTTCTTATAGCCTGCAGCCGTAGCTGCCAGCCAATGGGAGTGCAGGGTTTCTTCCCGCACTATTTAAACCAATACCATTTGACATTTTACAAGAACAGTTCAAATAAACCAATAACATTCAAACCTACATACATAACACCCCTCCCCACTAGGTTCAGTCCATACCAAACCCCAACCTATCTAATGTATTCCTTTAAATAGGGGGCTCTTACGTAACGTTGAGACCTTCGTGGTTCAGAAGTTTTAACGTTCTCACCCAGTGAGAGGGGAAATGTGTCTACTGACATTTCCCTGTTAGGACTTCCTGTGAAAGAAGATCCTGTTAGACTGTTAGAATCTGGTCTCTCCTCCCAACCCATCTCCATTCCAATGTCAGCACCCAAGTCAGGTAGTGATGTGCAATCTTCCACTTCAGGTGGTGGATCTTGGCATTGTGACAGGGTTCGATGGTTCCTGTCGCAATGGCTCGTTACACATGGGGTTGATTCCTGTTTGCTGATTTTCCTCCTGTTCCCCCTTCCCCTAGAAGAAACATCAGGTGAGGGACCTAGAGGGAGACAGGGGCGATGTTCTGAGGGACCCTGGATCTAAGTTGGTCAATGTGCCTGCTCCAGAGGAGGCCATCCTCTGTTTGTACCCTGTAAGAACGAGGGCCTGTGATGTGAGTTATTTCAGCAGGAATCCACAAAGGGTCACCTATAAGGTTCCTAGCATAGACAGAATCCCCACACTAAAAGAACGAACTTTGGAAGTGGAATCCAGTGGTGCGCGTAAGTGGGATGAAGGCGGTCAAGGGAAGACCTAAGTTTCCTGCCCATCAACAACTCTGCTGGGGACAAGTTAGTTGATGGGCTAGAGTGATGTGTTGAACACTAAGAAGCTTTTCAAGCTTCTCAGTGATGTCCCCAGGACCCAGCTGCTGAAGCTTCTTTGGTAAAGCGTGCCATGCGTTCAGCCCGGCCGTTGGTCAAGGGTGCCCAGGGGCAGTGAGGGCATGTCTGATGCCCTGTTGAGCTAGAAAGGATTCAAAATGTTAGATGTGAATTGAGGGCCATTGTCAGAGACAAGGACATCTGGTAACCCATGGGTTACAAACAATTTTCTGAGCTGCTTGATAACAGCCTCAGTAGTAGTGGATGTCATTGGAATTACCTCTAGCCATTTGGAGTATGCATCTACTATAACTAGAAAAGTGTGCCCTCTTGTAGGGCCTGCAAAATCAATGTGGATTCTAGACCATGGGCCCCTAGGACATTCCCATTCCTGTGTGGGGGCGTGAGGTGGGGCAGGTCTGACTACCTGGCAATTGGGACAAGAGGCTACCCAGTTTTCAACCATTTTGTCAATACCTGGCCACCATACATAACTCCTGGCCAAACCTTTCATCCTTACAATCCCAGGATGACCCTCATGTAACATTTCCAAAACCTCCCTTTGCAGTTTTGCAGGAATAACCACCCTGTTACCCCACAAAATACATCCTCTTAATACAGATAATTCAGTTTGCCTGGACTTAAAAGGTTGGGCAAGGTGAGGTAGATCTTGAAGAGGCCAACCTTTCTTAATCCAGCCCATAACAGGTGCCAACACAGCATCTTTGGCAGTCTCTGGCAATCTCAGCAGCATGGACTGGAAGCTTAGCAACGTCTCCAGGAAAAGGTGTGAGTTTCAAGTTCAAAGTCCTCCTTGTGGCAAGGTAGTGGGCAATGACTCAGTGCATCAGCATGTCCAATGTCCTGCCAGGCCTGTGAATCAGTTTGTAGGAATAGGCTGCAAGAAATTCAGTCCACCTCAGCATTCTTGGTGACAGGATATTAGGTGTAGGTTTGTCTCCTGCCACAATGCCTAGTAAAGGTTTGTGATCTGTAACAATGGTGAATGACCTGCCATACAGATATTCATGAAATTTCTTAACAGCTGCAACAACTGCTAAAGCCTCCTTGTCCAATTGGCTATAATTCCTCTCTGCTTTGGACAGCGCAGAGTAAAATGCATTGGGGCTTCCGTCCATTGGGAAGCCTGTGACTCAAACCCCCCACTCCAAAGGGGATGCATCACAAGTCAGAACAACAGGTAAATTCTCAGAGAATTGTATCAACACAGCATCAGACGATTAGTCTCTTAATACTGTTAAATGCTGACTGTTCCTTCGCCCCAGATCCAAACAGCATTCTTATCAAGTAGGCGATGTAAGGGCTCAGCAATAGATGCTTTGTGAGGTAGAAACATGTGGTAAAGTTAATAAGGCCAAGGAAGGCCTGCAAATCTGCCTTGCATCGAGGTTTAGGGGCTTCATTGATTGTTTTAACCTTGGCATCAGTAGGATGGATGCCATGCTTGTCAATCATATACCCCAGGAACTCAACTCTGTCTGTTTTGAGTGTACATTTGTCTTCCTTTGACTTTTAAACCCGCTTTTCTGAATCTGGTAAGGACTTCTCTGAGTCTTTCTTGAAGCTGAGTGTCATTTTCAGCAGAGATTAATACATCATCAAAATAAGGTATCACCTGGCAGTCCTTGCAACATTCTTTTCCATAAGGCTTTGAAAAATGCCAGGTGCCACGCCATCTCCAAATTGTAGTCTTTACATTTGAAGGCACCTCTATGGGTCACAATTGTTTTGTGCCTCTGCAGTGGCATCATCAACTGTTAATTGTTGATATGCCTGACAAATCCAGTTTAGCAAATACTGTACCCCTGCCAAGGGAATGGAGCAGATGATGCACAACTGGTACAGGATATGAGCCTGTTGCAGCGCATGGTTAAGTGTCCCTTGTAGTCACTACAGATTCTCACTGACCCATCAGACTTGACTGGTGTGACTATGGGTGTTTCCCATCTGGAGTGGTCAGTAGGCTCTAAAACCCCTTGAGCAATGAGTTTATCTAATTGTGCATCAATTTTTTCCTTAAAGCAAATGGGACCCTCCTGGGCTTTAAACGATTGGGGGCACCTTGGGGTCTAGGCTGAAAGCAATAGGGGTCCCCATATACTTGCCCAGTCCTTCGCTGAAGACCTCTGGAAACTCAGACTTCAATGACTCTTCCCAGTCAGAACTGCTCACGTGATGGATGCCAGTCACCTCGATGCCAAGTGGCTTGAACCACTCAAGTCCCAGCAAACTTGGGCTTATCCTTGTCCACCATGGTCAGGGGCAAACGCTTGGTGTGGCCTTTAAACTGCATCAACGCTGAAATCTCTCCAACTACTGGAATCTTGTTCCCTGGTAGTCTTTGAGAGTCAGTGCTTGCTTCTGGAAATGCTTTTTCTGAATTTTGGGGAAAAGTCTGTGGATAGTGTCCCATGACACCATAGATAAATAAGAGCCTGAGTCCACTTCCATTTGGCAAGGTCTTCCTTCAATAAACACCTTCACATGTACTTTTCTGCTTTTTAAGGGTGAAGAATGACCAATAGTGATTGTTTGGTGCGTTTCATTCTTGCCATTTGCTTCTAAATTTCTGGCCCCATTTTTCAAGGAAATTGTTGGGCTTAAAGTCTCTATCAGGGAATTTCTTCCTAGCTGGTGGAGTTCTAGATGATTTTGCAGACTCTCTGGCTAGTGGACCCGCTTCTCACAACATAGGCAAATGGAGTCAAAGAACTTGCAATCAGTGCTGGGTGGCTCCCCACAGCCCCTCATGCAATAGAACCCTTGCCTGCTTTCCCAGAGTCTTTTTCTTTTCTTCTCCATTCTGAGCTTAAAAATCCCTCCTCTGCCTCACTGCCATCAGAAATCAGAGCTCTTTGTCAGCAGAGGATGAGATGGATTTATCCCCATCAGAATGGCTTGAGGCCTGGCTTGAGGCCCTTGTTAATCTTTTCATGGCCGCTGCTGAGGACTTGGTGGCTTCCGGCTGAAACAGCTTCTTCAATGGCCCCTTTAACGATCTTAGGTTTCATTAGTTTGTTTGTAAAACCTTATCTTTTAAGGCCTAAAACAAACCGATCACAGATGGCCTCTTCTAAGTTGGAAAGTCACAAGCACCCCAATGTCCCTTAACTTGCCACGGTCATTAACATTCTCGCATATCCCTGATCCCGACGGTAAAATTGGTTCTTAATGAGGCATACATTACTTGTGGGGCTGAAAGGGCTCTCAAAGTTTTTCAAATCAATATCTCCATTACCTTCAGCTCTGCTGTTCTGCTCAACGCCTTCACATTTTGAAGACTGCCGGACGCAGTGCGTGGAGAAAGACCGCCTCCTCTTCCGTTCTCGGGATGCCCGCTGATCGTTCTCTCCAGGAACATGTGGAAACGATCCATAACGGATTCCCAGTC
>CM019150.1:92491647-92563091 GCA_009733165.1 Naja naja | reverse complement strand
CCCTGTTTTCCAGGAATTTTGCCTGGATTTGATGAGAGCTTTAAAGAAAGATAGTTGCTTTCTGTTATTTTCTTCTCAGGCTTATCCTGTAGGAAATCATTTCTTAACACCAATCTGAATTTTTTTTATTTCATTGGTTGAATACAGTCAGTTTCAGAACCTTCTGGTGCAAACCTTTAAGCTGCATTCTTCTGTTGTAGGATGGGGTTTGGTTGTAGAAAGTGGCTTTTGTACAGGTTGAAGTCAGCTTTATATTGCTTTTAACCAGGGATGGGCTTCAAAAGAATTTTAGCAGAGTTTTCTGCTCGGTTGCTGGGTGGGCATGGCCATGGTGGAGGGCCTCCTGCACCATGGTGGAGGGGTTGTTTTTGCCTTCCCTGGGCTGCGGAGGCACTCTGGAAGCCTGAAACAGGTCCATTTCTGGCATTCCTGAACTTCCAGAAAGCCTGTTTTTCACTCTCCCCTGAGCCTCTGCACATGCCCTGCACTTACCTGCATCCAAATCGCGGGGACCTGGGAGGCAGGCAGGCAGGGCCACCCAGGAGTGGGATTTTGGGGTTCTCCAAACTGCACAGATTCTTAGCTAGGGGCCCTCCCAAATCCCTGTGAACCCCCAGCAGCCCTTAATACTGTGTGAACAGATCCCTGGATGCATTTCAAGCAATAAATTTTCTCTGAGTTCTGGCACATTTACAAAAAAAAAAAAAGGCATGTGGCTTGTAGCTTCTGATGTTTGCAAATTCACTAAAGAGGACAAAATATGAGCTACCCATTCCTGGAGTTTTCTACTGTTTAAATCATTCCAAAGAAATGGAGTTATTAATGACAAAGTATAAGGCGTGATATGGTGTATGTCATATTGATTGGACTATATCGGTCTCACAACAAGCACAGATAATCTCAGCTTCCCAGAGGGTTCAACCATTATTATTATTATTTATTATTTATTGGATTTATATGCTGCCCCATCTCCGAGGGGACTCAGGGTGGCTTACACTGAAATATATATATACAAATAAATACAAAATTTATCCAATTTACTCTAATCCAAATATAATAAAATCAAATTAAAATACCCTTGAATTAAAATCCCCAACCCTGCTCAATCCAGGCCGGCCTGTGCAAACAGCCAAGTCTTGAGATCACGGCGGAAGGAGCGCAGGTCCAGGACCAAACACAGCTCCAGGGGTAGCTGGTTCCAAAGGGTGGGCGCCCCCACAGAGAAGGTCCTCCCCCGGGGGACTGCCAACCGACACTGTCTGGCCGATGGCACCTCCAGGAGGGCCTGCCTGTGGGAGCGTACCGGGCGATTGGACCTCGATGCTGGTAGGAGGCGCTCCTGCAAGTACCCCGGACCCAAGCCATGCAGGGCTTTATAGGTTAATATCAGCACCTTGAATCTTACACGGCCAGATTGAATAATAATAGTATGGATAATTATTATTTAAATTGCAAAAGGCAGCTTTACTTGGAAAAGCTTACATCCTGTGTTTGTTAATATTATTAAACAATATTTATCTATCCCAGCTCCTTGGGAAGGACTCAATAGGTGAATAAAAACACCAAATTCAATCCAAACTTCCAGCTGCCTGTGTGACCAACCATAATATTAAATACCACATGGATTTGGTTCCCGTCAGGATAAGAGTGCATAATATCTGCAGCCCAGAAGATATTCAAGTCACATATTTTGTGATGGCACATGCATACATTTTCTGAACCTTAACCAGGTTGAAGCCTAGGCCTTTATTATGATGCATCTTAAGAGGGGCAAATGTAATTAGAGCTGATTGCTAATGTTTCTTGATATATCAATTTTTACTGAATTTATCCTATATATTTATCTACTGATAATTTATTGTATCCCTCTTTGCACTATTGGCTGTTTATGCCTGCTATTCCTTTTCACCTCTTTCATCACCTTTTCCCCCTGTTTGCTGGATCATCTTTTGTCATCTCCTCACCCATGCTCGAAAGTCTTCCTTTCTGTCTGATCGTGTAACAACTGTTTTTTTCTTTTTCTTTTTTCTTTTTAATGCCTCTTTTCTTCTTTTGCAGCTGTGACAATATCCCGGCCTGAACCAAATTGACACTTCTGCAAGCAACAGCTCTCCTTGGGTCCCTCCAAGGCTGCTACCTTCAGAAGTGTCAGTTCAAGCAGCAGGAGTCCCTGCTACATCTGCAGAGAGGAATCTGGGAGGGAAAAAGCCCCCGATAATAAAACAAAACAAAAATCTTTCTTTAAAAGATTTTAAATTGGAAGAATGGAGAGGGGGGGGGAGAGAGAGAGAGAAGGCAACAATGATAAAAAGATGGGAAGCTGGGAAATAGGGTGGCAAGGTAACAAATATCCAATATTTTTGTTCAATGTGAATATAATGGACTAAATTATCACTTGCCGACCGGAATGATTTTATTTATTTATCATTCAAATTTATATAGTTGCCCATCTTGCATATATGACTCTGGATGACTTACAAGCAGCTAACCAGAACAATACAACAAAATAATACAGCTATTTAAAAACAAGAGAAGAACAATATAAAAAGCATATTTTAAAAAATCATAAAATATATAAAAATCCACAGTTGAGATAATCACATTTATTATGGCACACAGTTCAACCACTGTACCAGCTCCATTACACTCCCAGTTCATTCTGCAATAGGTATTTGAATCTTAGCCAGAAAAGAAAAGAAAAAGAGAAAAAAAAATCCAATGAGCATAAAAAGATTTCTGCCATCCAGGTTGTAGTCTATTTGAGCTGCAAAAATTGGGGAAACCACTAGACAACATCAAAAAGAGGTGGGGTTTTTTGGTCATTCATTCATTCATTCATTCATTCATTCATTCATTCATTCATTCATTCAATTTAGGTTCTGCCTGACTGGTCAGCTCACAACATAGCAAAGCTGAACAGAAATAAAATAGCACAATGCAAAATGAAGAAACAAGTTCAAGACCCTAACTACTGTATAACATTAGATTTTTTTTCTCTTTACTGCTAGGTACTTAAGCAAGTTGTGATAAGTCTTCATACTACATGAGTACTGTAGCCTCTATGATCTTTTCCTGTATAGTGCTTAGAATATGTTGCTTCTTTTAAAATGGTAATATGTCTTGAGTCACATTTGGCTAAAAGGCAAGAGACAAGTTTTTATAAGTCATCAAAAAGTCTTATTAATATGGTTCAGGAGAACAATATTGTGGAGTGAAGTTCCTCCCCCATGATTATTATGACTATTAATTCAAGGGGGAGATTTAGTTTCTTTTGCAGACCTTTTAAGCTGAAAGCAGTCTTCAAATGTTTGTGTCTCACCTGATTTGGGAATTTAGGAAAAGGAAACAGATGTGACATGGCTGAGTTGTCACAAACACTGAACAGATGCTTGCCAATTCAAGATCTGCAGTGGGAAAATACAAAGCTATGCACATCTAGATTATTCCCCTAAATACTTAAGTATTAAAAAAACTATGGAAGAACCTCTCTGTAATTGTAGAGCACCACACTTTATTTTTTAAAAAGCATGTACATCTATTTTTTTTTCTTAAAGCTTATAGAGTGATTGGCAAATTCCAAGATATAAACTGTAAATATTGGAAACCAAAATATAGCATGATATGGTATGCGTTCAACAGTAAAGGACGCAATAGGTGTATTCTTTAGATGTGTATGGCACTGTTTATTGTGTCTTTCTCAGGATTAACGTTGATTGAATGATAGCTAATTTGTACTGCAATATCAGTATTTGTTACTATGTTTTGTTTGTCTTCTAAGCCATTTAAATTAGCTTAACTGAAGCAACCCAGATGTACTTATAACTAATAAAGAAGTAAAACAAAACAACAACCACAGCTATGTTGTCACAGCAGTCTAAATTGGATTATGGAGGCGAACATGTCATGCAAACAGCTGTAACCAGCCAACGGTGGAGTTGGTTTTAGCCAAAGCATGTCCATTCTATAGATATTCAGGAACTTTTGAGCACCTTCATCAGGACTTGCTCTGTTCAATAGGCATGTCGGCTTTAAAAGGAAACTTCCTAATCTAATAATTCTCAAGGGCTTTACAAAATAGTTGTAGTTTTGACAGATGCAAAACAAGTTACTTAGGATCCGGATTCAAAGTTTGGATGGCCACCTCCTCCATGATCTCACAACTACATTTTGCATGCTTAACAACCAGCCAACATTAAGACTGTGATTTGTGATTTACACACACACACACACACACATATATATGTGTGTGTGTGTGTGTGTGTGTGTGTGTGTGTGTGTTCTCTGGCAAAAAAGAAGAGCTCATTGTGGACATTGGGTTCCTTAATAGTCGTGGCATTCCCTTAACAACCATAAATGCACTTAAGAATTACTGCAAAAATTTTTTGGAAAATCAGGTTGGTCATGTAATGGCCCACATAAAAATCAGAATGGCTTACAATCATAATTCTGGACTCAGTTATGTAAGTTGAGGGCTACCTCTATAGGATACAGAAAATAAGAAGCTATCTTCCATGGATGCAAACTGTGATTTCATTGATCCTAGGATTTTTTCACATTGGTGTTTCAAGCAAGAGATTTTCCAAATCTATCTGGAGATAAAAGAATTGAAGTTAGAACATTCCTATCCTAACCTGGCAACTCCCTTGCTAGATAGATTCTCCATGTGAAAGTATGCTGAGGACTAGGAATAGAAGCCAGATAATGGCCAGTCTTTCCATGTTCTGGTTTTGAACATAAAGAGGCTTTACTCTGTTACTGGAAGCAAATTACTGCATTGGATCTACCTTGGTTTGATGCAGAAAATACCAATTGTCACCTTTTGATTGATATCATCTTGTAACAGAACGATGGGAAGAAACATATGGCTGTGAGCAAAAGAGGTCCAAACAAGGTTAGCTTCTTGTGTATGTGATGACTGATGTATCTCGTATGGGTTTTGTTTTGCTCTTGTGCTACGCATTCAAAGTCCAGTGTTCATTCTAATGAAACAACAGATCAGGTGATTGATATTCCGGCCATCTGTTCATAGCATGCATTATTAAATCTGAAGCATCTTATGGGGACGGGGACCCACACACAAATTTGTAGAACAAATTATCTGTAGCTTGCTACCTCTGTACATCTTACAGCGCTCTACCGAGGCAGCTTCCTGCTTTCCTTAGTGTACATTGTTGTAAGAAAAGTTGATCAAAAAAAGAAAAAAAGAACCTGCCTTTTCCAGAATAACAATGAGTAAAGTTCGAGACTTGTAATATTTCCCAGTTGCCTTTGAACATACAGCAGCTCGCTGCTAACTCGAGTGAAAATTTTTATAAAAAGAATCAGTCACATTACCTGTGAAAGAGTATAATGGAGTCTTGGTGAATAGTTCCATTTATGTCTGCTTTTGAAACCTGCAGGCATTAGTGGGGCTATTTTTATAGATTATAGCAGGTAGCTGTTGAATGTTGTGTTTCCATTTTCTGCCTGGTATAATAGCCGCAGCAGGCAGCATCACCTAATTGACTTTGGCAAATCTCAGTAGCTAAGGAGGGTCAGCCTTGGTTAGTACTTGTATGTGGTGAGCCCTGGAGAATTCCCAATAATTGGAGAACCCCATGACTGTTGACTTCCTTCTGGTTGATAGTAGGCAGTGGCAACCACTTCCTTAATGTTGCAAGGAAACACCAGGAGATGACTGATCTGATAGTGCATCCCTACCTTGTCACAGTATGCTCATAGCTGATGCTAGTGGCTTTTTCATTTGATTTCACATAGGGTTAAATTCTGAGACCTCCCAAGGTTTCCTTTTGTAGCCCAGCTTCTGAAGAGCTGTGATAGAATCTGACTTTTATTTCTTTTCTGCCTTCTGGCAGGATGGCTACAAAACTCAGCAGCTTGGCAGTTGTGGGGGTGGGGTTGGGAAATTCCATTTTTAAAAAATGGAGTATTGGAATCAAAGTGTTCCAGGAAGAGAATTTTTGATAAGCATTGAATAATAAAAAGCACTCCATATGTGATGGAACAACGTCCTGTAGACACAGAGTAGTTCTTTGCTTTTTGCCTTCCCCTTCAGTGAATCTGGAGGGTTTGTGTGCTGCATATCTCCCAATATGCAAGCAGTGTCCAAGGACACTGGAATTTGTACATTTCACTGCATTCCTGAAGTTTGCTGCTGGTATCCAGTTAGCCTCCCAACTAGAGCTAGTGGGATTAAAGTCTGCTCTAGTCTGGAATTGTAGCACTTTAAAGCTGCAGTAGATAGGTCAATGAATACTTCAGCTTCAACCATAACAATACAAGAGCACACAATAGATACAAACTCAAGGTAAACCACACCAAACTTGATTGCAGGAAATACGACTTCAGCAACAGAGTGGTCAATGTCTGAATACTCTACCTGACTCTGTGGTTTGTTCCTCAAACCCCAAAAACTTTAACCTTAGACTGTCTACTATTGACCTCACCCCTTTCCTAAGAGGTCTGTAGGGGGAGTGCATAAGCACACCAATGCGCCTACTGTCCCTGTCCTATTGTTTCTTTTATTTCTCTTATATGTATTCATTTCTTGTATTCACAACTATGTTTATACTTATACCTATTATCTTGTAAGCGATTGACAAATTAAATAAATAAATAAATAATAAATAAATCCTACCAACATTTCTGGCAGAAGTAGGTGGAACCTTCTAATCTGGATTGAAATGGCTGTTCGTTTTAGTTCAGAATTGCTGCACCAATTTGGGCCAGTCTCTAAAACCAGCATTGAAAGTGAGAAAATGCTTCTCCCTTGCTTCCAAGGTCCCTTTGTGACCTTGGTGATCTGATGGCTCAGCAAGTAAGACTCTGGACTCGTTGGCTGGCAAACCAACAGCCCAGGTTTGAGACCCAAACATCATGTGATGGGAAGTGCCCATCTCTGCTTAGCTCCTGCCCACTTCACAGTTCAAAAGCATGCAAACATGAATAGATAAATAGGTACCATGTCGGTGGGGAAAAAAACAGCACACTTTGACATCATGCTGACCACATGATTGTGGAAACATCTTCGGACAGCACTGGCTCACAGCCTTGCAATGGAGATGAGTGATGCCCCTAGAGCCGGCAACAATTAGCGGAGTAAAATCCACAGGCTCCTTTCCTTTCTTTCTTCATGCCTTTGTTTCACTTCAGTTCATAGCTGAGGCAACATAAAGTTATTGGTAGAGTGCTGTGTGCACAATCTTTTTTTCCATAACCATTTTGGCTGGCATGAGAGACAGGACACCTGGCTTCTGCAGAGGCATCTGCCCATCTAGCACCTGATTGGCACTTTCCAAAGCTGTTATTAGGACTTGTACTGGCACCTCATAGACATGAATTGGCAGCCTTTTGAAATCTCTTTGCTGCCCAGAACATCTATTTATATTGAGAATGTTAAGTTCTGTCTGTTATGTGTTGCTGGTTCTGTCACCAGATTTGCAAGTTTCCCACTGTTTCTGCTGACAAGGGATTTTGTGTGGCCATGAATATTACTGTTTTCCTTCCTTAGGCTGCTTATTCCATAGGCTACTGGCAGCCTCACTAGGTAGACTGTGTTGATAATTTTTAATGGATCTAGCCAAAATTAATCTTCAAAAAATATTTATGATCAGAATAATCCTTTTATTGTAGAAATATAAACTTACATCATGTCTATGTTTTCTCTTAGGTACATCATTCTTTCAGGAGAGGGAGGGGAGAGGGCTCAAAACCAGAAATCAGTACCTTTTTATACTTAGTGGGAAGGGAATATGCAGTGATGCATCATGGAACTTGTATGCTTAATATTAGGAACAACAATGAACATTTTTTTTCTTATATGAATAAAGCAGTTTGGCATTTTACCTTAACAGACTGGATCATGAAATCAACTCTCAGGATGTCATTGGCTACTTTTATTGAGATTGGCTATACAGGTCATCCCCCCTTAATTACCATAACTGGGACCCACAACTTCATTGTTAATTGACATGGTTGTTAAGTGAGAGTTCATGTGACCACAAGTTCACCACCAGCCTCTTTGTTGACCTTGCTCCTTAGAAGCTGGCTGTCGTGGTCCAGGGTCAGGACTCAGATTCTGGATCTGAATCTGATGCTCAAGAGCTGAATCTTGGTATGTCAGATTTAGGAGGAACTACATGAGGCTGATCAAAGCCAGGCAACACCTGAGCAGCTGGAAGATTCAGAGGAGGATGACATACAACCTCTTAGTCCATGCACACAATGAGCAAAGAGCAGAATAGAAAAGTTCTATTAAGCTCCTCACACAAAGAAGTAAACCTTCTGATCAGTGACAGCTGGCTGCAGCCTAGATAAGGATCTACTCAGGGACTGTTCTTTTTCCTGGAAACAATGTCTGACTTGTGGCTTGTGCAAGACACTCATGTGGATTCTGCTTCTTGGACCAATGACCTTGAGACTGACAACCTTAATCTGGCTCTGAAGTCTTGGACTGATTCTGGATGATTTTTTTTGAGGCGTTCCCATTCTCAAGGCAAACCTTGCAAGGAAGCCTCTGCTTTGTTCACATTCTTAAGTTTCATCATATTCCTTGTAAATTCTTCTGTCTAGTAAACTGATTATGATGGGGTCCTTGCTACTCTCTGAGTCTGGTTGTTTTCTAACACAGGGATCCCCAACAGGGGTGGGATTCTACCTGGTCGGTCCAGTTCTATAGAACCAGTTGTTATGATTCTGCCCAGTTCGGAGAACCGGCAAATTGTGCTATTGGCTGGCCCTGCCCCTCCCTGCCCCACCCACTGTATCCTTACCTGGCATGCGCGCCATCAAACTTGCCTGCTAAGTTGCTATTTTTCCTCTTTTTTTCTGACCATCAGCTATTCTACTGTGCTGGGAGATTTAGATTAGCTAGAAAGCAGGAAATCGTTGCATTTCTTGCTTTCTAGCTAATCTAAAAGCAGATCTGAACCTTCCTTAGGACTGAAGCTTCTATTTTTTCAGTGCAGACTCAGGCAGCAGATTGCAGAAAGGTAGATCTCTGAGTGAATGTGATTCTGTGAACAACTCAATCTGCCTGCCTGCTTTGCCTGATTTTGGGTAAAAGTTGCTCTTTTTTAAAATAAAAAATTATTTACATAAAATATTTACATTTACATACAAGCCACACCCAGCTAGTCACATGACCACCAAGCCATGCCCATCCAGTCACATGACACCAAGCCACACCCACAAATTAGGTCACACCCACAGATCTGGTTGTTAAGAATTTTGAATCCCACCCCTGGTCCCCAGCCCCTGGGACGCAGCCTGTTTGAAACCAGGCTGCATGAGTGCTGGGCCAGCACATGTGCACTTGAAGCTCCACTTGCATGAGCATCGGGAAAGTGTGCATGTGTAAGAAGCTCCATTTGTGCGAGTGGAGGGCACTTGAGTGGAGGGACGTTTGTGCTCACGCTCGAAGCTCCATTAGTACGAGTGGAGGGTGCTCGCATGTGAAGTTCCATTTGAGCGCGGAGAACACCTGTGCCTGCCGTTAGCACCAATGGAGCTATGCGTATGCACCTGCACCTGCCACTCATACACATAACCACACCAGGCCAGGCCACCAAGGTGGAAAGGTTGAGGACCACTGTTCTGGCAGATGTTTCCATACTGAAGTAGGTAACATCATCAATGACAGAAGGGAATTGGGCTGAGAGAAAGTGACTGCCGCAAAGTCACCCAGCCAGTTTTCATGCCTAAGGATCTCTTGGTTTCCAGCCTGAAGCCTTAACCATTAGATCCGATTGACTCCCTGTTGAAATGTTGGAGATGGGAGACAGTGTGGAGAAGCAACAACAGTAGGCCAAAGCAGGCAATGAGGAAGAGGCAGGTGAGGTGGCAGCGGGGTAGGCAGGGGTGGGATTCAAATGTTTTAACAACTGGTTCTTTGGGCGTGGCTTAGTTGGTGGGTGTGGCTTGGTGGTCATGTGGCTGGGTGGACATGGCTTGGTGGTCATGTGACTGGCTGGGCGTGGTCAACTCAACATCACTCACATTGAGGCATGCATCTCCTCATCTGGCCTCTCGTGACTGTGGGGATGCTACAACAGTAGTAAATGTGAAAAATGGTCATAAGTCACTTTTTTCAGTGCCATTGTAACTTTGAATGGTCACTCCACACAAGCAAAGCATCAGCAAAGGAGGGGGGGAAAACTCCAGAGAAGTTCCTGAGACAGGAAGTCTAGTCCTGCCAAGAATGTAATAAGGGTTAACCGGAGAGGCAGTTTCTGTAAGCAACACCAGAATGTTTCCTTCCTGCCTTCCTTACAGGATTAGGCCAGTAATTTCTTCTAACAACCGGTTCTCCGAACTGCTTAGAATGTTAACAACCGGTTCTAGAGAATAGGTGCGAACTGGTAGAATCCCACCCCTGGGGGTAGGTCAACGCTGCTAAAGCTACCTTTAAATCTCCACTATGCTACACGCAAACTCCCAACAACAGATTGTATGTCTGCAGTGGAGAACACCTATTTTATCAAAGATGTTGCCCACCTTAACCAACCTAAGGCTATCCAGAAATTTATTGACTCCCGAAATCAATATGTGTCTCTGGATTGATGAGCTGCGGTCCATCTTTCAGGCTATATCAGGGAGACTGTGGAGGCCAGCAAGAGTGAGTAAAGCACTATATCCTAATTATGTAAGGAGATTCTCAGTCATCCATGTCATGGTTGTCCCAAAAGTGCTTTTTCAAGAGGCATCTGGACTTTCTGGTTTTTCTTTGAAGATGTTTTGCTTCTCATTCAAGAAGCTTCTTCATGAGAAGTGAAACATCTTCAAAGAAAAACCAGAAAGTCCCTCTTCAAAAGTTGCTCTTGAAAAAGCACTTTTGGGACTATATCTTAATGTGGGTTCAATTGTTTTGACATGTTTTTATTTTGTTATATATTTTGCATTTTTAGATATTATTTTTTTATATTTTTATTTTATATAAAATATATTTTATTTTATATTTCTTTAGTCTACATTTCTTTCAGAAATGATGTATAAAAATGGCTGTCTATTGGGCATTGGGTTAAAGTGGTTTAAATGGTAAATTCATGGAGGAAAGCTCTATAAATTGCTGCTAGCCCAGAAAATGAAGCCTTAATACCTGCAGCTGGAAACATGTAGCAGACAAGATCAAATTTTAACCTGGTTCAAAAGATAACATGCATTTCAGCAGGCAAGAAAATCTAGCAAAGAATTCTCAGCACGTACATAAAGTTACAGTTCCTAAGATCCTGAAAGGAGAATCACGTCTGTTAAATTGATATAAAACCAGTAGGCTTTTAATATGCTCCTTGGTTTAGTTATGCCCTTTACTGTGAACCAAAGTTAATCATTTCCAAGGGCCATTGGTTTCCATGGGAGAGAGCTGCACATCTGCTTAATTTTGCCACCCAAACTGGTTTAACCTTAAAAAGTTCGCGACCTTCATTTCTTTGCAAATTTGCAAGAGAAATAAAAGCCTTGGAGGGAAGACTCTGTTGCATGTTGCCATCATTCATACAATGTTATTACTTAAAAAAGAAACGGAAAAAAAGTTATGGAAAGATTATTTGTGAGTCTATGGAGATATATCACATCATATAGAAGCTACTTCAAAACAGCTTAAATTACTGAAAAAGAGGTTGGAAATGAAAAGGTCGGCACAAGCCTTTGTTATATGCTGTAATTGTTTGACTGTTTATCTAGCCAGTCAGCTAGTCGTGAATTATAATTTCTCTTCTGAATTGATAAAGAAATAACTAAGGTGTATTATCAAAGAAGCAATTTTAAGTGTAACTTGTATACACATTTGGGATTAGGTACTACATGGTTATTTTAAGGGTTGGAGAAGAGGCACGTATGGCTAAATTCTGAATAGTTTTTCTTTGAAGAGATAGCAGGTACATGTCCATTAGAAAAAATTTGTGGTAGGAAGAGAAGGAATAGCAGGGAAGACAACATTCCTGATTCTTCCCTTCTAGGTATCTTGAGAGCCAGTTTTGTCTAATCATGGTCAAGGCACCAGGTTAGAAACTAGAAGACTCTGCGTTCTAGTACCACCTTAGTATGAAAGCTTGCTGGGTGACTTTGGGCCAGTTGTTTTCTCTCAGCCCAATCCACCTTACAGGGTTGTTGTCGTTGTTGTGAAGAAAAAGGAAGGAACATTAGGTCTGTTCACTATTTTGAGTTATTAATAAAAATAATAAAGGTGGGATATAAATAAATTAATATACAAATAAATATTTTTGAATATATGAGGAATTGTGAGCAGGAAGGAAAATATAGTGAAAAATACATCATTCCCCGAGTTCTGATCATCAAAACTTTAAGTGCTAAATTTAAGAGTTGAGTTCTGAATCTTTTTATTATGTTTATATTTATATATGAGTTCATGTCCCCTAGCAGTCCTGTCTCCAATGTTATTCTCACAAGAGGAGCCCTGTGAGATAGATGGGCCTAGAGTGGTTTTGTCTCCAAGTTGAGCCCTTTAAGTAATACGTCATTCTGGCAGCCTGGTTGTCCCTTTGGACTTCATGGTAATACAATTTACAGACAGGATTCTTGGTCTGACATTTTTCACAGACTGGCAGACTAATGCGGAGTCTCTTGAGAAAGGAGAGACGTTTTTAATCTGTTGAGTTTGGACAACGCTCACGTTCAGCTTAGCCTTTAGTGCAGAGCTACAGAACTGGAGTTGATCTCCATCACTTCCTTGGTGATGACAGTTTGGCTGGTGCAGCTAAACGTCCAGGTCAGATACTCAATCATTTTGGAGACATTTTTGCCAGCATTATCCATGAGTGTTATTTAGCACAGTCTGCTCCCTAGTGAGACACTTTGGCAATCTAAAGATTATATTTATGTAAATTTCTAGGGATTTTGCAGGATCTCAGCTTCTATGTCAAAGAGGCTTTGACAAATGCTTTTAGAAACCAGATGGTGTCTCAAGAAAACACACTGCTTTCTCAGCAGTTCTGTAGGAGATGATGGGTCTGAACTGGATGTAGAAGCCTCCCCGCAAAAGTTAGTAGCTCCAAAGCAAGAATGGATGATGTCAGCGTTCCAAGTAATGCACCCACAGAAAACAAACTCCGAGACACTCAAGTTTCTCAAAGAACCATTTATTGGATATATCCGATTGGCACAAACTGGTGAAAGCCGACTCTGAGGTTTCCTGTCAGTATCACCTAATTAAAAGTAAAATTTTTCCCTCCTCCCCCTTAAGTCACTAGTCACACTGTCTAATCCAGGTGCTGGCTGGTTTCTGGGTTACTGGTTCCTCCTCTGGCCAGCCCCTGTGCGAATGTCCTTGGTTCCCACAGGAAAACTTTATTGTTTTGGCTACAAAACCCCATCTAACTATTTCCCCGCTCCCACTGCTGTGTGGCAACCCTGGACGCCTCCAAGATGGCTTCAGCCAGGCTCACTTCATTCAGGGTTGACAGATGGATCTTTAATTTCAGGAAGAAATACTTCCTGAAATCCTTTGAGGTATGCCTCTCTACTAATCCTCCTCCCCCAACTGCCATGATTTCTTTACCTGAATCTGTGAAGATCTGAGACCTGACTCTGATCTGTTTACCAGTGTTGCCATTGACAGAATGGGACAACTCACCGCAGCTGACTTGCTGTGACCAACTTGCCACAGTCAACTTACCGCCACCAATTTGCCATGGCCAGCTCAGTGCAGGACAATTTGACATGACCAACTTGCCACGGGACAACTCTCTGCAGGATAATTCAACAATTCAATTTAATTATTTAAAATAATGTTAAAATATTTTGATTTTTGTCATTCCCATTTCATTTTGTCCCTCCTTTGGCATCCTTCCTTGAATTAATTAATAATAATTAATTTTAATTTTTTAAATTATTCCATTCCACTATTTCTTTGATATTAGTGTAATTCTTGTCCTGTGGCAAGTTGACCATGGTGAGTTGTCCTGCAGTGAGTTGGCCATAGCAAGTTGGCTGTGGTGAGTGGTCATAGTCCCTGTCATGGATGGCATTGTGTAGTCATCTCAGCAATAAGGCCCTGCCTTTCATCTTGGAATGACCCAGTTATGTTCCAACAATTGAGAAACAACTACAGGTAGTGCTTGACTTAAGACCACAATTGAGTTCAGTATTTCTGTGGCTAAGTGAGACATTTGTTAAGTGACTTTGGCTCTATATTATGACCTTTCTTGCCACAGTGGTTCAGTGAATCACTGCAGTTGTTAAGATAGTAACATGGTTATTACGTGAATCTGGCTTCCCCATTGACTTTGCTTGTCCAAAATTACAAAAAGGAGACCACATGACTGTGGGACATTGAAACTGTCATAAATACATGCCCATTGCCAAGCATCTGAATTTTGATCATGTGACCATGGAGATGCTGCAAAGATTGTATGTGTGAAAAATGGCCACCTTTCTCAGTGTGGTTGTAACTTTGAATGGTCACTAAGTGAACTGTTGTAAGTCGAGGTCCCTGTTCTGCCCTTGGGTCTAAGGGGGCAGAGCAGGGACCAGTAATAAGGACCACTTTATCTCAAGAAAATGTGACAGCTGAGCTATCCTCTCTGCTAAGGACTCCATGCCATCGGTTGAGTAGGCAGGTGTAGCCAGTGGCCCAAGTGGAAGGTCACTCATTTTTCTAATTTTGCCCTTGGACATTCCTCCTCCTCCTCCTCCTCCTCCTCCTCTCCTCCTCCCTCCTCCTCCTCCTCCTCCTCCTCCTCCTCCTCCTCCTCTCCCTAGATAGCAGACTGCCAGGACAGAACTGCTTGTTTCTTTCAGATTTGAATGGATCAACTCAGAGGGCTTCTGAACTGGTGGGAAACTCCTAGACAGGTAAAGAAGGGATCAAGTGGACAGTTAGTCTCCTGTCACTGCACAGGAGACTGCCCCCTTCCCCCCACAAGCTCCATGGAACTTTATCTGTTTATTCCCAAAAGAAGACAGTCAGTTTGGGTGGATTCTTGTACTATAGGCAGTATGCAATAAAGCATTCTATTTGAAACCTCCCCATGTGGATCTGGTTGCTTATGCCTGCCACTCACTTAGGCTAAGAGCAACATGTAATCAAAGGCTCCAAGTTGTCCACAGCAGTTTTCAAACCTGATATTTAGAAACCTGTTTGTTCTTCTTGTGGGATTACAGGATGCCGGGTCTTATAAAGATAGGATTCTTACATCTATGTATTCTTAGTTGCATATGAGCCTGAATTTTTTCCTCAAAGGATTAATTCAGGAGCATTAAGCAGGTCACTGAAGATAAAAGCTATCGAGGTTTCATTTATGAGATTCAATTCTGAAAAGCAAATACTGAGCAAAGGTAAGGAAGGGAGCCACAAGCGTTAATTTGCTTGCAGGCTTTCTTGCTTGTGTGATTCATCAACAACTTAAAGCAAATAGAGTATTAGACTAGCAGGGCTTTTCTAGTGTTAATTTGTCCTACATGTTGCAACTGCTAATTATCTGCTTACCATTTAAAAAATAATAATTTGCTTTAGGTTCTACTAGGTAACCACCTTGAAGTTTGCTTCTGAAGAAAATTTCTCTCTTTTTCAGGTCTCTTCCTTACCATTTCATTCTTCCCATTCCTTTCCCAACATTCTTTGTAACTCTCTCACTGCTGCAGATGTGTGGTCCTTGCACCATCTGCACATTTGTAAATGAATGAATGGTGTTTGCAAAGAAACTCCACATCTCCATTCTTCACCTCTTCTAAAGGAAATTGGAGTTTGCTTTTAACTCCCACACATCCCTTGGAAAAATGAATGTGAAGAAGACTCACACATTCCCCTTTGCTCTGCTCAGTGGTGCAGTTGGACAAAAAAAATTGTTCCCATCTGGGTGAAGCAGTTAGTTAGAGCAAATTGCATCCAATTATGGTTTATTATCGAGTTGAATATATTTTGGAAGCCTCCTTTCTTAGATGGAACCAAATTATTTAGAGTGCCTTTCCTGAGCTTTCTGCCACTGTGCCAATGAGTTGTTTAACATGGCACTTCATTGCTATAATAAGTCACAGCCTCTATCAAGCTTGATGTTATCTACTCTAAATGTTTTATTATTTTGTGTGTGTGTGTGTGTGCACGCATGTGTGTGCAGAGGTGGGTTGAGAATACACTGTATAAGGTGCAATGTTCCATGCTTATTCATGCTGTAAATCAACAAAGATCAGCAGACTGAATGAAAAAAAATTGAAAAGCTTATTTAGAAACTGACATAAGCTTTCAGATGAGCTTGGGATGGCTGAAGTTAACTGCGTTCATTTTTCTTAGCTTGTCACACTTGCCACTTGAATTTCACTGCTAAAGAGAGAAGACTTTTGTTTTATGAAATTATATCTATAGGAATAGCATTTGCATTTATATAGACTTGCTTATATGGTATTTTTTTTAAAAAAATAAAGCAGATCAAAACAAACATTTTCCTGTATTATGAGTGACTTATTCACTATAGCCCACTGTGATCACAATTTATTAGTTTTATTGTTTATTAAGCTTGACTTTTCAAGTAGGTGATATGAATTCCCAGGCTTGAAACTGAAGAGTTCAGCATCCACTACCTCTTAATTCTCTCTTCTACATACCAGTTTTATTTCATAAAAATCAGAAAAATTCATTCATTCATTCATTCATTCATTCATTCATTCATTCATTCATTCATTCAAATGTATTGGTTGCCCAACTTGAGTGGATTCTGGATGGTAGTAGTTTAAGTTAGGCCTTTCCCATTTAATTAATTTGTAATAATAGGGCTGATGCTTAGGGAGTAGGGAATTCAGAAAATAATTTGTGGGAAATTATGTATTAAATGTAGCAGAGGATAAACTTGCTAATTTTCATTGGTAGTTTGGTCTCATTTTTTAAAAAAAGACCTAAAATTGCCTTCTTGTTCATCTGCATGAATAGGAATTTTGGTGGCTACTTTTGGCTGCAACTTTTCTTCTATCAAAAGAAGTTTGAAAATAATTAGCTTTTTAATGGATGTCAAAAGGATATGCAACACCTTATAGGCTGAGATATCTATTACTACACAGGTTTCTGTGGATCATAGTCATGAAAAGGGTATACCTATTAAAAAATCTTTCTGTGAGTGGGAGGATGAGGGTGTAATATTAAACACAGATGCATTTAAAGAGCAAAGAGAGACAGATTGTAATGATCAACAAAATAGTATTTACTGTAGATTTGACATGAACCAATGCCTGGCCTTGTAGATTCTCTCTCTCCTCTCTCTCTCTCTCTCCCTCCCTCACTCCCCCCACCACTCTCTCTCTTTCTCTGTGAATATGATGAAATAGACTGAGATTATCAACATAGATGTTATACTAACATGCTGTTTCTTTAAAGTGATGCTTTTCAACCTTGGCAATTTAAAGTTGTATGGACTTCAACTCCCAGAATTCTCCAGCCAGCTTGCTTGCTGGCAGAGAAATTCTGGGAGTTAAAGTCCACACATCAAATTTCCAAGGTTAAGAAATTCTGCTTTAAAATATCACAGAGATAGAATCTGATATTTTTGCTGTGCAAAGCTATAAGGTCAGGAACTCTGGCAAGTGTATAGGTCTTGGCATTTTACCAGAAGAGAGAATTTCTATTCTGATATTTGTTTTAGTTAGATTTTATTATTAAGGCTTACTAAGGGCATGTCTCAGGTGATCAAAACTCCTATTTTGATGGTAGTGGAATTACTCAACCTAATAAAATAATTGTTTCCACAGCACAACAAGTAGCATTGAGAGGAATGGTTAGCATCCATCTCCTTTGATCTAAGATGCACCCCCAGATTGTATTGTTGTGTTGAAAGAAATATCCATCTGGTTCAGTTTTAAGCAGGGAGAAAGGCATTGGAGACAAAAATGGAGGCTGGAGATTGATTGGAAACATGGTTTAATGGTGAAGCAAAACCACATGGAGTTGAGACTAGGTGGCTTTTATACCTTCACTTGGGCTTTATACTTGAGCTTCCTGTTCCTGTGCAAGAACATGTATTCTATTGGCTGTTGTCAGACTCCCATGGGGCCATGTAGGGGTCATAGTTGGCTCTATAGGCAAATCACAAATCCTAGGTGTTTGTCTGAGCTAAGTTTGGTTGAAATTTCTGAAGGTGAAGTTTCAATTGGGGAATAATTCCTATTGTGGCTTGTGGCTCTTGGGTGAGGGCTAATCTGCCTTTGTTCAGACTTTGCTGCAAGGAGTAATGGATTACTAAATTTGCATTTTTAAAGCTGCCCCAGCTCAGTAACTGCTTGGGGGCAGGGAGCTGGGGCTCTGAGTTTCTGTCTCTCTTAAGATTTTTTATTTCCCTTTTAGGGGAAATATTTTATCCTGCCTTTTAAAAATATTCCTCAAAATATTTCATTCTTCTAGGAGGGGTGGTGGCGGCTTCCCACAGTTGAATGATAGATTAGAATAATCCTACATTTTTTAAGGATATGTTAGGGGTATTTACATTTTTAAAACATCTAAAAAAACACATTAGAAAAATGTATTGAAGGATTGCACTGAGGACATGAAGAAAGGATATATTTTCATAAAGAAAGAATACTGCAGAATGCATATAAAACATATAACTGTATATCAGAGAAAGCTCTCACTGTTAGGGAAATAGTTCATTTTGGTTGATTTAATTTTTTACTATTATTTAAATAGCATATGATATTTTGTTTTAAAAAAATAATTTCAAAAATGTTTACCAACATGCTAATTATAACACTACTCTGTCTTTTCTGTTTGATTGACTCTTCAAAATAGTCCAATTTCCCCCAGGCTATTGTGGAAATATAAGAGAAAAATGGTGGGGAGACTGCGTTATGAATAACTGAGAGGAACGGTATTTGTTCCCGGTCATAAGATCCTCATCCTGTGGGCCATGATATTGAAGAAATCACAATACATAACACAATTGTAATCCCAAACTTAGTTTGATAAACATTATAAAGTGGCTTGCTTTGCTCATAAACCCTAAAAATGCAAAAAAAAAGTGACACCCAGCCCAGATGTGGCACCTTCAGCCATTTTATTCCAAGTGAGACTTGGAAGGGATGGCTTCATCTTCTTAGAGATCAAAAAATTTATCATGGTCTAGAATTTGCCACCAGATAACAAATCTTTCAAGGTCCCTTCAATTCTTGTTATTCTCTTAAAAGCAGGATTCAGAACTGAAACCTTATCTCCCTCTTTTTAAAAAATTATATTTAGGGAGAATAAAGAATCACAGCATATAGAAAGATACATAATTGATGTGTGTGGTTGTCTAGATGGTAAAATAACAATACCATCCATTAGAGATGAGAGCTGTAACAACTCAGGCAGCAAAGCAGTATGTATTTTATAGGTCATCTGGGCACCATTCAGATCTACAGGTTGCCATTCTTTCTCCATAGTTGAAAGCATTTAATGGATTATTATAAAAGGTGTGTGTGTGTGTGTGTGTGTGGGAAGAGAGAGACAGTGTGCGATAATGGTTGAGATTGAAGCTCAGTGTATATATTACCACCGGGTGAGGTCTAAAAGAGAGCATTGTTTTCAAAATTCTCCCATGACTAGCCGGCTCATTTGCCGAATCTTCTGGAAGTACGAGTGTAATGAATTCAACCTCAGTATCAGCAAGCAAGCAAGCAAACGAGTAGTCAGAGACTTTTTTGGGGGGACATGGCACAGATAAATCTTCATGTCAGTAAAGATGCCAGGCGTGCTAAGTGGCAACCTAGTGTATTATGCATGCCTCGTTTGAGGATAGCCAAGCACATGAGCTCTCTTTTTCTGCTCCCAACAGCCTTCTCTTTCATTTGGGCAATGTAAAATGGAGACCAGTTGAACACTAGTTAAGGGATCCGGTGACAGTGGGGAGCTACAGGTAATCTTTGAGTTACGCCAGTGGTGAACACATGACCCTGGGATGCTGTAACCATCATAAATACTTGCCAAGTGCCTGAATTTCGATCACACGAACATGGGGATGCTGTGTCTTTGAAGAGTCACTAAACAAATGGCTGTAAGTCAAGGACTACCTGTACAGGAGTGATGACTAGTGAACTTGAATGCAACTATTATTGGTTTGTTGTCCACCTCCCTGCTCAAATTTCTCCATTTGCAGATGCAACCATCTTCTCCTTTGACACCTAACAGGATCTTGGAACAGCCTCTCCTCTACATCAGAAGCAACAGAAAGTTTTGGTCTTCCAGGAAGAGCCTGTTAAAAGCAGGCTTCCCCCCTCCCCCACCCAGACATTAGGAAATCCCAAAGAAAATAAGCCTTGTGAATTTGTTATATGGTGCTTCAGATTTTTGTTTTGTACGGAATAATGTTATGTTCACTTTGTTTGGTTACAGGATCTTTTGGGGTTTTCTTTGGGGAGGGGAATTAGAGGCCAATTGTCCAGAGTTAAGTACTTAACAAGGGACGTGGTGGCTCAGTGGCTAAGACGCTGAGCTTGTCGATCAGAAAGGTTGGCAGTTCAAATCCCTAGCACCATGTAATGGAGTGAGCTCCCGTTTCTTGTCCCAACTTCTGCCAACCTAGTAGTTCGAAAGCATGTAAAAATGCAAGTAGAAAAATAGGGACTACTTTGGTGGGAAGGTAACAGCATTCTGTGCACCTTCAGTGTTTAGTCATGCCGGCCACATGACCATGGAGACGTCTTCGGACAGCACTGGCTCTTCAGCTTTGTAATGGACATGAACACCACCCCCTAGAGCCAGAAACAACTAGCATGTATGTGTGAGGGGAACCTATACCTTTATGTATTTAACATATTTTGTGTGTGTGTGTGTGTGTGTGTAAGTATTGTAGAAGGGAGCTTTCTTGTGTGATTTTCCAATGAACACTCCAAAAGCTCACATAGACATGACATACACAACCAGTTAGTCAAAGAGGATAATCCTCTTCATTGAGTTTTTTTCCAGGTTATTCTTCTATTAGTTGCCATAACAAGTCTTTTGCTTCTCTTCTGATACCTGTACCTCCCACAAAATGTCACAAGTTGGGTGGGCATGAACTCAGACTTGAGTTTGGGAGGTCTGAAAAGGGGAAGATGGTTGTTTGACACATTGATCGGGATTTATGTGCTAAAAACACTGGATTTCCAGCCTTTTTCTTTTTAAAATCCAAAGAAACTGCTCTCCTGAAGAGAATGCCTCCAAGAATTGTGACCAGTGCAAGAGTTTGTCCATAGGACCGTTTGCTGTGTCACTTTTGTCTTATGTAGTAAGTATTCCCAATGACACCACAGGCAATTCTCGATTTACAACAGTTCGTTTATTGACCGTTCGAAGTTACAACAGCACTGAAAAAAATGACTTATGACCGTTTTCACACATGACCATTGCTGCATATCTTATGGCCACATGATCAAAATTCAGATGCTTGGTAAAATTGGCATATCTTTATGATGGTTGCAGCATCCTGAGGTCCTATGGTCATCTTTTGTGTCCTTCTGACAAGCTAAGTCAATGGGGAAGCCAAATTCACTTAACAATCACATTAATGAATTGCAGTGATTCATTCAACAACTGTGGCAAGAGAGGTCATAAAATGGGGTAAAACTCACTTAACAACGATCTTCTTTAGCAATGGAAATATTGGGCTCAATTGTGATCGTAAACCAAGGACTACCTGTATTAGATTCTACACATTTTGCAATTTTCAGGATTCAGGCATATCCTCCAGTAGGGATCAGACAGTAGTGCTGGGACCCCCCCCATAAGAGTTAGATTATTCCATACATTAAGATGCTTCTCCTCCAGAAACCAAAAGATACATATTTTAAAATAGGTATGTAAAAATGTTGACCATTAGCTTCCAGTAGAATGTATGAATGCAAGTGATCCTAAGGATGTAGCAGTTATGTTTCCCTTTCTACCATTGATGAATGAGATCTTTTATGTCTTTTTACCTCACTCACAATCCATGCAAGCATGGATATGGCTGTATGCCCAAATATATCAAAAGGTACAGGGAGAAACACATGGGGATGAAACCTAGCATATTTTATTTTATAAAGGAACCATCCCTCCTACTTCTTTGCTAATATACTATGTAATAGCACAGTATCTTTCTCTGCTTTCCTGCCTTCTTATGTCATTTCTGATGTCTCTTCCAAAAGTATTTTGCTATGAATTAACTGTCCCCACATCAAACATCATACTGGCCACAGGACCACAGAAGTGTCTTTGGACAGTGCTGGCTCAATTGAGGTGAGTACCGCCCCTATAGTTGGCAATGACTAGCGAAGTAAAAGTGGAAAAATTGGCAAAGGGCTCAACAACCAGTAGAGTCCTGAGGGAGCTGAGACCCATATCACCCAACTCCTGCATCTTATGTTTGCTCTTGTTTTTTGTTCTTCTTCTTCTACAGCCTCAGGGAGAGAAAATCCCATCGTAGTAATTTGGAACATTTATTTGGAATTTCTGGAAAGATATTAAGAAAATAGCTGCAGCGCAAGGACGAATCCAGGGATTGTGCCTGAATCATCATTTTGCAGTAAGGGGCTGCCTGCCTGGTGAAAATGATCACGAGCATATCTGTGGGAGATAATGTTGTGTGTGTGTGCGTGTGTGTGTTGTATGCTTGCCATGCCTAGTGTTCTCTGTTGTTCAGCTACCCAGGAGTGTGGCTGAGTTTCATGCTGGGCTTTGTCTACAAGAAAGCTTTGTCTACATTTCTTCAGTGTAGGAAATGTTTGACCTGTATGCACAGCAGAGATCACTTCAGGAGACATTCTGTTTCACAGATAATATATTGGAACTCTTCCTTATATTATAGCAAAGCATGGCCCGTTTGATTCTGCCCAATTTTCAGGCAGAAGAAACATTATTACCATGTAGTACTAGTATTCATGTCAGGGACGTGGTGGCTCAGTGGCTAAGACACCGAGCTTGTCGATCAGAAAGGTCAGCAGTTCAGCGGTTTGAATCCCTAGCACTGAGCTAGGAGTGAGCTCCCATTACTTGTCCCAGCTTCTGCCAACCTAGCAGTTCGAAAGCATGTAAAATGCAAGTAGAAAAATAGGGACCACTTTGGTGGGAAGGTAACAGTGTTCTGTGCACCTTCAGCATTTAGTCATGCCAGCCACATGACCACGGAGATGTCTTTGGACAGCGCTGGCTCTTTGGCTTTGTAATGGAGACGAGCACCGCCCCCTAGAGTTGGAAACGACTAGCACGTATGTGTGAGGGGAACCTTTATCTTTACTAGTATCCCTATACTCTTCATACATGTATTATTTAATAAAGAAGAAAAAGAGGAAGAAAGTGTGGATAATTGATGTGGCAATAACAGCGGATAGTAGAATAGAAGATAAGGAATTGAGATGAACAGAAACCATCATGGCATAAACTGGCCTTGGTGATCCCAACTGTTATGGGTGCCATAACAAAAAATCTTGGATGGTACTAAGAAAAACTGCACATTGATAAAACTTCCCTCTGCCAATTGCAAAACACTGCACTGTTTGGATCTGCACATATACAACGTCAATACATTGTGATATCCTAGGTTCTTGGGAAGAACACAATTGATATGAAGGCCAACACCAGCAAAGGAACTGGCAGCTGTGACTTCACATTGTTGTGAAAAGATGATAATAATAATAATAACAATAACAATAATAATAATAATAATAATCATCATCATCATCATCCTTGGGAAGGACTCAAAAGGTGGATATCAAATCCACTCTAAACATCTGGCTGACGGTGTGATCAACCTTAATTGTTATTTGTCAGCATAAATATATGGGTAGGCAGTATGGTGTAGACCAAGGGTCTTCAAACTTGGTAAGTTTAAGACTTGTGGACTTCAACTCCCAGAATTCCTGATCTAACATGACTGGAGGAGGAATTCTGGGAGTTGAAGTCCACAAGTCTTAAAGATGTCAAGTTTGAAGATCCCTGGTGTAGACATTCAAAAGTAATTGAATTTCTTAGGGGTAAGTTATCCATGCTACTTTGATTGGCTGAAGCTAATTGCAGTAAATCATATGCATGGTAGCCTGAATCAGGCCCTAAAATATTCAGGAATCATTTATATAGCTGCTTATCTTATGAAAAGTCTCTGGGTAGTGTACAATAATTTTATTTACTTGTATCCTGCCTTTATTATTATTATTATTATTATTATTATTATTATTATTACAAATAACTCAATAATAATTAATTAAAAATAATACATATATGAAAAAGGCATTTAAGAAATAAAAATCAACATTAAAAATAGAGATTATTAAAACTAAAATATGTTCAAACCCCAAGCAGAGGCAGAATCAATACATCCACATCAATAGTGGAGCTATCTAAACAACTCTCTGGTTCCCTGGGAATCCAGGCTTTGTAGTATAACCAGATTTTGAGGGAATTCCGGAACATCAAAAGGGATGGAGCTGACCTAATGTCAGAGGTGGGGAAGACAATGTTTCATAAAGGTGGGCACCACTGCACAAAATGATTGCCTCTTTCCAGGGAGTAACCAAAATCTCAATGAAAATGAAGAAGCGCCCTACTTGTAGATGACAGCGGGCTCTATGATTAGCTGTTGTTGTTATGGTATTTATCGGCCACCCAATTCCAATGTTTACTCTGCATAGCATTAAAAAGCAACTTGTTTATGATCGGACTGCTGATATTTTCCTTTTTCTTAGAATAAGCCCATCGCTTGGTCATCTGAATTTTGCATGGTCAGAGGGTCATACTAAGAACAAAGAAGATAATAGCAAAGAGTCCTGGTGTCATTCCAAAGGTATGCCAATCTTTGTGTGTGTGTGTTTTCATAATATAAAGAAAATATATGTCCACCAATATTAATATGTTAATATTTAATGTTTTTATATTTGTGATTTTGAATGTTTGATGTTGTAAGCCATCCAGAGTTGCTTGATAGTGAGAAGGAGTGGGGGAGATATATATTTAAAAAATAAAATAAAAGCTGGCCCTTTCCAAATGTAGGCTGCCAAACATTCAAGATCATGTTACTTGGATGCTAGGACAAAGTAGGTTTCTTTATGTCCAACCATATAAGAATTCAAATAAAGTATCCACACAGCCCCTGAACATCTATGAATATCTGCTTTCACTGAATTCGCTCACTATTAGAAATGCTCCTAACATTAAACTGGAATCTGATTCCTTGATTCTTAAGTTATTCCATATCCTGTCCTCTGAGAACAGATCATGACCTTTTCCTGCATGACATTCTTCATTCAAATTAAATAAATATTCCCTGACTACATTTCTGTCAATGTTAGCTTCAGTCATGCCCTTCCACTTGCTCCTCACAGCTGCCCTTTTTTTAGAGAAGACTAAGCCCAAAAAGAAATACACTAGCCCATTTCTTTGTTCCCTGTTAATGTGTCACCATCTTCAGGAGTAGCTGGACCTCTAAATCTTTTCTTTTAGATGTGGTGCAAAGGAGAAGTGAAGGATCCCACCCAGGACCTTAGAAACAAGGCAAGGGCCACACTCTGAACCTCAGAGACACAATTAGGGCCAAACCCTAGCTACTCTTCCTTCCGTATTTTACAAAATACCATCAGACCCTTTAGCTGTGGTGGCGCAGTGGTTAGAATGCAGTACTGCAGGCTACTGCTGCTGACCGCTGGCTGCCTGCAATTTGGCAGTTTGAATCTCACCAGGCTCAAGGCTGACTCAGCCTTCCATCCTTCCAAGGTGGGTAAATTGAAGACCCAGGTTGTTGGGGGCAATATGCTGACTCTGTAAACCGCTTAGAGAGGGCTGTAGGTCACTGTGAAGTGGTATATAAGTCTATTGCTATTTTATAAAGTTTGAACTAGCTGAGTTGCTTTTCCTACTGGTTTCTCTTTCCAAGATTTCTACTTGCCTTTCCCCCCCTGAGATTATTGAAATCTTGAATTCTGTTTGACACCATTTAGCTTTAGTTTCTCCCCAAATTAAAGACTCCAGAATCATAGGGCTCTCTTCTAATATCCTTGCTTCTTCAATTTCATGGATCTAAGGCAGGGGTGGGGAACTATGCCCCTTTTATGGCTTGTGTTGGCTTAGGCCAAGGGTCTTCAAACTTGACAATTTTAAGACTTGTGGACTTCAATTCCCAGGATTCCTGAGCTAACATGACTGGAGGAGGAATTCTGGGAGTTGAAGTCCACAAGTCTTAAAATTGTCAAGTTTGAAGACTCCTGGCTTAGGCATTCAGGGAGTTGCAGTCTACAAATCATAAAAGGGCCATAGTTCCCCACCTCTGATCTAAGGCCTCCAAATTGCCTTGTTTTCTCTCCATTTACCAAATCTCCCAATTTGGCAGGGCAATCATCCTTACTGCTTTACCCTTGAACATTACCCTTAAATGTTGGAAGCCCACAGAAGTCACCCTGAGAAAATTGATGTGACCATCAGGACTAACAGGCAGCCAGCTGACCGAGTGGAGATACAAAAGTCATATTCCAATCAAAGCCCACCCACTGAGTTTCCTAGCATTAGAAGCTGATGGAGAGCTGCAAAGGTAACGAAGTGAAATTGTGGTGTTTTCCAATCACCCCAAGAATGAGCAATAGTGAGGGAAAAGAAGGCATAGTTTATAGATGGTTAACTTAATCCTATCTCTTCGTGCATTTAAAAGAGTGAAATGACTGATTTTACACCAGGTGCTTGGCAGCAGGAGTTGTATCAGCAGCTGTAGTGGAAAGCGTTCAGCCACACAGTCATGTGTGGAGCTACATGGGACAGGAGGTGCTTGATGGACACCTCTGTGACTCTTCCCTTGGCCAACAACTTCATCCCTTCTCCCAAATACTCTTGATGCTTTGCTCTGCTTTTCATTCCCACCATTCTCCTTCCTTTCTTTCCCTAACGCAAACTGGTTGCCACATAAGCTAAGAAAGAGTTGCTGGGAAGCAGGGTGGACAGAAATGCCTCCTGAATAGGAAAACAGACTCTCCATAGTGCTGGAATATATATATATATATATATATATATATATATATATATATATTCAAAAAAGTGAGTAAAGATCTGTGCTGAGCCTGTGTCAATGTCATTTGGACAGGCAGGTTTACAGCTGCTGCAGGCGTTTTATTCAGCTGCAGGAGTAAAAAGAGAAAAGACCTCTTTACACTCCTAGAATAGTTCTGCTTTTCACTTGATCCTGAGACAAAATGTGTGGATTTTAATTCACGGATGAAAAGAATGAAAACAAAGCTGAGATTAAATCTCTTCTTGGAAACATGTCGTTTGAATGTAAATCTTGAAATTAGTCTGCCTTATATCATGTCCAAATAAAGAGGTTGGGCTGGGATGTAAATCTTCTGTTAAAAAAGACTTATTAATGACACTAACTTTATTGTGGGCTTAATTAGCTCCAGCTATAGTGAAATAAATGATGCTCAACAAAGGGAGCAGAAATTTAAAAATATTTCCAATGTATTAGGTGACATTAACTAAAAATACAAAAGGCTTTTAAGGCATGATGCTTAATAGGGATTAAAGCAGTTCATTTCCAAACCTATTTGATGCCTTTCTGAAACTCGAAGCATATGCTAAAATGGAAAGGGGGGGAAAAAGCCATTATATTGTTCTTCATTTATTGCTGGAAAACTCATCTAGCCCCGAGATGATGTATTTAGTTAATTCTTGGTTTTGTCAATTATTCTTTTGCTTTCATGGATCCCCCCACTGAACATGCTACTTTCTTGTAAACAGTGTGAATGCCTGCAATCCTCTATGGATGTGTTACACGCTTGACTGAGTTCATTGTTCAAATATGTGATGCTGGTGTGCAGAGTTCACCCAATAATGGGAACTCTCCTCTCATTAGTTGGACAAACAAGAGAGTGATTTGGGCTGGAGGAAGAAAAAGCAAGCAAGCAAGAAGCCTCTGCAGAGAGAGAGAGAGAGAGAGACAGACAGACAGACAGACAGACAGACAGACAGACAGACAGACAGACAGACAGAGACAGAGACAGAGACAGAGACAGAGACAGAGACAGAGACAGAGACAGAGAGAGAGGATGCTGGAGCGATTGTTTACATCCAACAATACTTTTTTGCCTTTGCACTTAGCAAGAGGTGATGACTTTCGCACTTCACAATCTCAGACAATACAAAGGACTGACTTCCCTCTGAGGCACAGCGTCCAAATATGATGGAGCTCACAAAGAAATGGGGAAATTCACTGGTTGACCTCTGAGAAATAAATCTGTAGAGGTAACTAATCATCTTTGGTCCAACTTTTGTTTCTTTCAAAACAGAACAAAACAAACAAATGACCCCCCCCTGGGGAAACATCATGGTTAATCCGATGTTCAGAATGTTTAAAGGGAATTTTACAATGCAACAGGGCAATGACTACAGCGTAGCCATCCTTCCTGCCAGTGGGTTTATTTCTGCCAAAATTCCTTTTCAGATTATTGCAACACAAAGGTCAGTTGAATGCCATTTCCCTCCAGTATTATCCTTCTTAGCCCCAGTCCAGGGCTCAGTTGCAACCATAAGCCTCATGCTGTGCAGCAGAACTGCGCAATCTGAAGGTCCGGAATGACTGTAGCCACTGAAAGCCTATAACGGTTAATGTGACAGAAAAGAGAAATTATAGTAACTAAAATTCATTTCAGTTTGGATGCAATGAAATCAAAAGTAACTTTATGACCTAAATTCACCTCCCCCTTTTTTTTAAACTTCAACCTCTAGCATTGTATTGTACTTGGACTAAGACAAGAAATTTTTATATTGTCCTTTTGATCCAGCAAACCATTATTTGGCTGCTTGAACTGTCATTCCTTAAAGTGAGCAGTGTCCCATTTCTGTTTCAGTGATGGTTTCCCTTATTTCCCTCATGGGATAGTGGTACTGTGGGTTAAACGGTGGCAATGGCACAGCATCTGCATCATAAAATAACTGTGCACCTCTCTATGGTTTTTTCCCAACTGGTTTGTGAAGGGGAAAAAAATGTGTACGGGGATTTTATAAAGTCATTTCACCTCTCCTCAATTTCCTCCATTAGAATAGAATAGAATTCTTTATTGGCCAAGTGTGTTTGGACACACAGGGAATTTGTCTTTGGTGCATATGCTCAGTGTACATAAAAGAAAAGATACATTCTTCAAGAGTCAAGAATCATCAGGTACAACACTTAATGACAGTCATAGGGCACAATAAGCAATCAAATCATACTAGGAAACAGTTAATATAAATCGTAAGGATACAAGCGACAAAGGTCCAGTCATACAGTTACAAGTGGAAGGGGATGGGTGATAAGGAGTGATGAGAAGATTAACAGTAATAGTAGTGCAGGCTTAGTAAATAGTTGAACAGTGTTGAGGAAATTATTTGTTTAGCAGAGTGATGGTTTTCAGGGGAAAAACTGTTCCTGTGTCTAGTTGTTCTGCTGTGCAGTGCTCCAGAGTGTTGTTTTGAGGTGAAACAGTTTATGTCCGGGATGTGGGGGGTCTGTAAATATTTTCACAGCCCTCTTTTTGACTTGTGCAGTATAAAATGGAAGGCAGGCTGGTAGTAATTGTTTTTTCTGCAGTCCAAATTGTCTTCTGAAGTCTGTGTCTGTCCTGTTGTGTTGCAGAACCAAACTAGACAGTTATAGAGGTGCAGATGATAGACTCAATAATTCCTCTGGTCATTCTAATTGAGTCTGTTCTGGAACTTTGCAACTTTTTCCAATGGACTTTAGATAAAGAAAGTAAGGTCGGGCATTCTTTCTGGAGCCCCTACTGCACATACTGTGTGGAGAGATCCCCGATAAATATTCAAATCAGTCCATTAGTCCAAAGTAATCCATATGGTCATAGCAAGCCTCAGCCTTCTACTTGAACTCTCCTGTATCCCATCCCAAATCCCTTTCTTCCCAGATCTGAATTCTCACTCTTACTTTTCTTCCCTTTCTTCACCTCAGCTCTCATCCTTTCTTGGTGTTCCTAATCTCAGACTATTGAGAGTTTTGCAGTGATAATTCAGTGCCAGAAAAATAAACCCAGATGGCTGATGCTTCATTTAACATCTTTATAAACATTACAAGATTTTACAAACCAGTTGTAGATTTCTCCAACAGGGAGCACACTCAAACAGAAACATGTTGCAAGTTCAGAGCAGAGCTCCAGTCTTCAGCAAGCAAGCAAGCAAGTTTCATCTTCAATAGACAGACTCAGAGCTCAACATAGCTGCAGAGTTGAAGAGCTTAATATAGAGCCACGCCTAGACTACTTTTAGTTTTAGTTTCCAGCCTAGGCTACTTCTAGTTTCAGCTTCCAAACTATCCTCATTGGCTGATTTAGTTGCTATGCCTATTCATTGGCTGACCTTGTTACCATGCTCTATTCCAGTTCATGAATATACTCTGACACAGACCATGTGGACTATAAGGAAAGACAATAAGTGTTGATCTAAGAGATCTCCAGGGGAATATTCATCATAAGGTTCATACATAACAGTGTGATCCTGTGCCTGTCCATTAAACACCTCCCTGTGCCTCTGAAGTCATCCAGGTTATGGTTGTCCCAAAGGTGATTTTTCAAAACACAACTGGAGTTTCTTTGTTTTTCCATGGAGATGTTTTGCTTCTAATCCATGGAGCTTCCTCAGTTGAACTGAAGAAGCTTCTTGGATGAGAAGCTAAATATCTTTAAGGAAAAACAAAGAGACTCCAGTTGCCTTTTGAAAAAGAACCCTTTGGGACATACCTCCTGTTACATTTGCATGAAGAGTCAGACACGAAGAGCTTCACTGAAGAGTTTATTTAGTGACTACAGCTCGAATGGACCCAACCTGGCTGGGCTACGGCTGCTACTTATAGCCAGCAGCCGTAATTGCCAGCCAATCAGAGTGCAGGGTTTTCCCGCACTTTTTAAACCAATCCTATTTGACATTTTACAAGAACAATTCAAACTAAACCAATGACATTCAAACCTACATACATAACACCTCCCTCTGAGGATTTTTGAGTTAGTTCAAAATCAGGCCCCTACCTCTCAGATCAGGTAATGTAGAGCCTGAGTGGTGCAGTGGTTAGGCTGCAAACTGCAGGCTAACTCACTGTTTACTGTCAAGAGTTCTATCCTGACTGGCTCAAGGTTGACTCAGCCTTCCATCCTTCTGAGGTTGGTAAAATGAGGACCCAAATTGTTGGGGGCAATATGCAGACTCTGTAAACCACTTACAGAGGGCTGGAAAAGCATTGTGAAGGGGTATACAAGTCTAAGTGCTATTGCTATATGTCTGTTTTGACTGAGTTGGCTTTGTCTGTATTTATATGAATCAGCTTTTGATTAATTCACACATTCTTGTATTCTGGAATATTCAATATTGTGTTCCAGAAGGCTTTCTATTGGAAAAGTATGCACTGAAATGCAATTTGCAATGCAAAATTGGCTTCATTTGTATGTATGCTTCTAGGATTCAAGTGTATCTTATATGTAAATTAAGGTTTTAAAATCATTAATGGTCTCTTTATTCTTAAAAAGTAATATTAAAAAGTCCTTCTTTGGAATAATCTCTCAACAGGGAGGAGAACCGTTTAACTCTTATTTATTTTGGTCCCAGAATTTTCATAATTAATTTTTTGGTGGAATCTGTAAATTGGGGGGGGGATCTAAATATCAGGTTCCATGCTTTTTCCATCAAGAATGATCTCCATCAGATTCAGTAGGATCTATTCTTGAATGCAGACATCTCCCAAATCAATGAAACAATTACATGGAATTGTAAGAACTGACCTACTGAATCACTCCAAAAGTTTGTTTCTCATACTGGCCAACCAGATATTCTGGGATGATCAAAATCAGGAAATGAGATGTAACCTTTTCCTGCTGTTAACTCTTTGCAACTGGAAGGATATTACTCCCAACCCAAACTAACTACTGACCCCAGAGGTGGTATTCAGCAAGTTCTGACCAGTTCTGGAGAACCGGTAGCAGAAATTTTGAGAACCAGCAAATACCACCTCTGACTGACCCTGCCCCTATCTATTCTCTGCCTCCCGAGTCCCAGCTGATCAGCTGGGTCTCCTTTTGTTTCCCTGCATAGGAGAATGGAGCTGGAAAGCAGGTTAGTGGGGTGGGGAGGGAATGGGATTTTGCAGTAACCTTCCCCTGGAGTGGGGTGGGAGATTTTGCAGTATCCTTCCCCTGGAGTGGGGAGGAAATGGGGATTTTGCAGTAACCTTCCCCTGCCATGCCTGCCAAGCCATGCCATGCCCACAGAACCGGTAGCAAAAAAATTTGAATCCCATCACTGACTGACTCACAATATTTGTCCCATCCATGTAAGCATCTGTCGACACATTCTGAATTCTGCAAGTTATTTAAGCACAGTGTCAGAAGTACCTTCTTTTCTTTATTCTAAATCTTCACTGCTTTGTCCTAAATCTTTCACTGCTCCCACATGCTGAAATGAGATCTTTGCTGACCTATTCATTCCATCTTCTAGAACTTTTCTCTGGTTTGTGGTGGACAGCTTAAACCCCATCAATGTACATGTGGAGTTAGGCTTGGTGGCCTCACTGTGCACTTATAGTTAAACTGAACCAACTTTGTTATTTGATTGGCATTTACATGGATTAATTAGATGCACCTGGGACTTTTAGCCATCACATTGGGTTTTTACTGCACTTAATACAGTTTTGGTATCAACAGCAAATTTGGCCAACTCATTGTTTATACTGAGAGCCTCTAAAAAGGACCTGTCTTCTGGCATTCAGCTTTTTATTTTTCTTCACTAAGAACGTTGCCCCTTATTCCATTTCTTTTACTTTCTTTTTTTAAACACTTCACAACCCATGAAAGGGTGCCTCCTTTTTATCCCATTTCTGCTTGGTTTATTCAAGAGCCTTTCAGGATGAGTTTTATAAAAGGCTCTTTGAGGATAAAATTATGCAATATTGACAATGTCTCCACCCACGTGCTGCCTTTTGTCATATTCAAAAACACATCTGGGAGATTCGTGAGGAAGGTTTTACCTTTTCAGAATCCTTTGCTAAAGGAAAATCACATAAGCTATAAGTTAAAGGATTTTCCCCCCTTTTCAAAATGATTTCCAACAATTTGTCGTGATCAGATGTGAGGTTGAATGACCTATAACATTTTAGATTCCTCTTGGGCTCCTTGTAAAAAAACTGGTATTGGTTTTGTTGCATATCACATTGGTTCTTTGGAACTGAGCCTGTTTTCAGATATTTTATTTTCCTCCCACTAAGGTCAGAAATGGCAAATATGAGTTCTTTCTTTGGGAGCTCTCAAATGAGTGCTATCAGGAGCTGATGTTCTGCTGGTGTATAGTTCCTCAAGATGTCCTAGAATATCTTCTCTGCTTACCTAAAGTTACCTATTTCATTTTCTTTCCTGAGGGAGTCAGCATAAGCTTGCTTATCTGTCCTCTATCTTCTATAATAAAGGCAAATGCAAAGGATTCATTCAGTTACTCTGCAGTTTTCCTGCAATCATCCAATGTCTCTTTTATTCTGTGACCCTCCTAAAATCTTCCTTCAATATGACTCTGTTTAACTTTTTAACAATTGAACCCCCCCCCCCCAAGACCTGGTTTGCAGGCTGCGGTGTACAAAAATGTGCTTGTTTGGTTTTGACTTAGTCTTGGTGCAAATCCAGTCAAGAGTGGGTTATTCAATAAACCGTGACTTAACAAGAAGGGTGAACTTGGATACAGTATTGCACAGCAGAGAACTTAAAAAAAAATACTTTGTTTTGAAAATGCCAGGTCTGTATTTGCATTCTTCACTGCCAAAAAATGAAAAAAAAATAAAATAAAATAAAATAAGGGGCGGGGAGAAGAGGAGGAAATTAATAAGCCAGGAAAACTGGAAGTGAAACATTTGCCATAATGAAAAGTGAAAAAAAAGGCAACATGTGGAAATACTTGGAAAGGCATGATGAATACGATGAAGGAATGCAGAAGCAGAAACAAATAGGTATTCTGGACCTATTTGTGGAGTTTTGTCTGCTTTAGTATGGGGAGAGCTCATCTTTTATTAACAAGTTTAATCATACCTCTTGTTATAATGCAAGACAAGGTGGGCAGGCAAGTGAACTGAAAGGTTGAAGATAATTAAAGGGCAGTAACTCCATGGAAACACTTCAGGTATCATGTATCTCTATAAAATCCATGCAAGCAGAGGGAGGATCCCTAACATTTTTTAAAAGAAATTCTGCAATACTTTGATGATAAAAGCAGTTGTCTTTGCCTATTGAAGGTTTACTTGTTTATATTTAGAAAGTGCTCTGTTGAATCTGTCCAGCAAAGCAGTTGATCTTTTTTTTGTGCTACTTAAGATTTATGAGGATGTCAATCAATCTTCTCCACCTTCCAAATGTTCTGGAATTACAGCAGGGAGAATGTCTAACCAATGTGGCCAACTCTTTTGAGCAAGATGAGGAGATGTGATGATCAGCTCAGCTCTGGGGAAATTATTTAGACTTCAGTTGATGAACTTACTGTATAGAATAAAATGTTCAACATTTTTATGCCTGTATTTCTTCCAGTCATGACATGGGAATGATGACCATAACATTATCCACCAACTGAGAACTTTGGTCAATAAGAATCCCCAGTAAAAGAAATACACATTTCTCATATAGTAAAATGGGAAGAAAGCAGTAGTAAATTATTGACATAGACATGGTAGCTATTAATTTATTTTGAGGAATGTTTGCTGGCATAATCCTACAGCCATTTTTACTCTCCTATATTGATCAAAATTCAGTTACAGGACATAATGCCCTCAAAGAGAAAGTCTGTGTTGAATTATTTGCATGGTTATAATCTAAATGTTTTATTTTCAATTTACACTGGCCTGGGAGGGGGAATATTAATTGGGCTAGCAGTTTGTAGGAAGGTATGATTTAGCCTTGCCACTATGATCCCATGGAAAATACCATTCTCCAGGTCAGATGTATATTGCAATTGGTCTTAGCTTAATTTCTTCCACTGATGTTCACAGATGCTTTCTTTCACACTCATTCAATGCATGCAGATATGCCCTTCAACAAATTAGAGAGGGCTTCCTTTGTCTGGGTAACACAATTCCAATAAAAATTACTGCCCTGGGTTATTTTTTTTAAAAAACCTAACAATGCAAATAACGTATTATTGTTTTTTCATTGTTTAGTAGGGATCTCTTTCATAGAGGAGAATAAAAGAATGATCCAAAGATTTCCAGAAATATCATTTTTCTATTCCATGAGAAGGATAGACTAATAACATTATAATTTTACCTTTATTATAAGGAAGTATGCAGAACTTGTTACCTTTTATTATAACTAGGCACAAAAGCCACCTATTGAGGAACTATTGAGTGGGGTTGGGTCACTCAGTGACTTAAACAACCTTAAATCTGTAATACTTTGATCCCATGAAATTCTCCTGCACATTGGTGGGCAAAAATATCATCTGGATGATTTTTCTCCAAAATTCCTCAAGATCAGGGCTCATCCCCACAGGTGTCAATAGATCTGCTTTCAAAGATATTTAGTGGAAGAAGTTTCTTCATTGAAAGACAAGAAGGCTAAAGAATGTTGGAAAACGATTGGATAATGAAAAAGAGGATCTTTCCACATAAATCTTGCTTTCTTTCAATTAAATAAGTGAAGAACACCATAATGAACTGTTCTACAATTCTCTTCTCCTTTAGAAGGCAAATTCTCTTTCATCAAACTGAATGAGATCTGATAGTTAAAAAATACTGGGTATTTGCCTGACACGACCTCCAAAATTCACAATAGATTGCTAAATAAATGAGCCTGACAGATTACAACTTGGGGTTTGACTGGCATTAATTCGCCAAGTGAAAATCTGAACTCAGATATCCTCTATGTAAGCTAATAAAGCAACCACTGCATTATGCTGGTTTCTTCCTAGAAATCCAAAATACAGTAGATTATTGAATTCTTCCCTTTCAACTGGCTACTGCTACTTCTTTAGGGAATTCTTTTAAAAATAAGATTCACAAACAGCTGTTGCTTATATATAGCTGCTTGGTTATTCCTCATTTCTGGGTGGAAGGTAAGAAGCAATTCAAGGAAGAATGGAGAAAATGCCAGTTAACCAATTAGCCCTGAGTGTAGAGAAGGGTTGTCAAACTTGCAGCCCGCAGGCCAGATGTGTCACATGCTGGCCTTGCCCCCACCTGGTTTAGCAAAGTGGAAAAAAGTCCCAATATGTCATGTGACACCGCAGTGATGGCACGAGATTGACACCCCCAATATAGAACTACTAATTGGTTATCCCTAATCTAAAGAATGTTTTGCTTAGCAGTAGCACCAGTGGTGGGATTCAAAATTTTTCTACTACCAGTTCTGTGGGCGCGGCTTGGTGGGCATGGCAGGGGTAGGATACTGTAAAATCCCCATTCCCTCCCTACCCTACTAACCTGCTTTCCAGCTCCGTTCTCCTGTGCAGGGCAACAAAAGAAGACCCAGCTGATCAGTTGGGACTCAGGAGTAGAGAATAGATGGGGGCTGGGCCAGTCAGAGGTGGTATTTTCTGGTTCTCCAAACTACTCAAAATTTCTGCTATTGGTTCTCCAGAACTGGTCAGAACCTGTTGAATACCACCTCTGAGTAGCACCTCTATGATAGGAATGCTCATTTCTCTGCTGTTTCTCAAGAACAGAAATTCAAGTTAATCTCATTTACACAGGATCCAACCAAGCTATTAAAAGGATGATGATCCCAGGGCAAGTTTCCCAAGCATCTCTTGGATTAACACCAAACCCTGGATACTTAAGAACATAAATTTCCTATTTTATCTTCATGCTTATTTGGAGCATCCAAGCTCATGTTCTTATCCTCGGTGGCCATTCCTAACCATTTGTGAGCTTCAACTTCCTGTTTCTTTGGGGTTAAAAAGCAGCAGCCAGGCTGAATGTTGACCATGCCAAGCCACACATAGTTTTCATTTTGTGGTGAAATATCTGGAAATCAAAATAAAACTGCGATGCATAAAAGAGATCATGATGATGCCCCTACTCTCTTGCCTTTTTTGACTTCTTCCTCTATAAATGCTATTGACTCTGCCTCCACTTAATATGCTGTTTGCAAAAAAAAATGCCTAGGTACTTCAAGGTTGCTGCTGCTGGGATTTTTCACAAAGAGTGAGGACATTTTTGTTCTCTCTCCTACAGCCACCTTGTCGTATTAGGAAGAATCACATTTGGGAAACTTGATTATAAAATCTAAGCCTCATATTTTTAATGAGTTCAGGTTGTGCCTGCAGTTATTTTAAGACAGGCTTCTTGAAGAAATCCACCACAGATTTCACTTGCAGACAATTGGCACAGTTTGCAGGAAGAAAAAAAAACCTCTGAAGCATGGACAGAATTGAACAAGGCCAACTGCTCATCCATCTTCACGCAAACTTTGATAACAGCTATAACAACAACAGAAGAAACAAAAATGCTAAAAGCAGATTAACCAACAACCTAGCTGAATGAGCACATATAAACTGGGATAAAAGATTAAACTGGGTTTGAGCAAAGAGTTAAACCAAATGTATATAAAAATCTGTATATTTATGAAAGAAGTGAGTCTAAATTTGATAAGCTTTCATTCAATTATTAGGAATAGTTCTTTAAAAAAACACACACATATATCTCATATCTCATATGAGATTAAAGGTGCTGGTGTTGACCTATAAAGCCCTTCATGGCATTGGACCAGGGTATTTGCGGGAGACCCTGCTGTCAATAACAGTTTCCCGACGTCCCGCGCGCTCCCACCGGCAGGGCCTCCTTGGGGTGCCGTCAGCCAGGCAATGTCATCTGGCAACCCCCAGGAGTAGGGCCTTCTCTGTGGGAGCACCCACCCTATGGAACCAGCTGCCCCTGGAGCTTCGGGTGGCCCCTGACCTCCGATCTTTCCGCCGTGGCCTAAAAACATGGCTGTTCCAACTTGCCTACCTGGACTGATGGGTGTGGGGAGGGTTTTTAGCTGTAGTTTTAAATTTTAATGGTTTGTGAGATTTCCGGTTTAATAGTTTTTTAATTTTTGTATTGTTCTTTTTTATGATTGTAAGCCGCCCTGAGTCCTCAGGGAGATAGGGAGGCATAGAAATCTCATAAATAAATAAATAAATAAATAAATAAATAAATAAATAAATAAATAAATGTAACTGTATCTATGTACAGTTACATTTTAAAAAGTAAATGTTAGGGAGAGTTAAATATTGAGAATGTTAAGGGGTATTGATTTTCAAAGGGGTGGGGCATTTTTTTGGCCCAAATCAAATACTATGGAAAACATGTAACACTGGCATGCACTAGATTTAGACAGATCCAAGCGTTCTTGCTTGAAAGTCCTATGAATTTAACAGCCCTATCGATTACACGCCATCAAGTCTTTTTCAGTTTCTAGCAACCCCATAGATAGATCTTCCTCATGATGATCTATTCACTAATCTCTTCTTCGAAGTCTCCAATGAGTGTATTCCTCACCACTCTTACTGGGTCTGTCATCTTGCTGCTGGTTTTCCTCTTCTTCTCTTTCCTTCCATCTTTCCCAACCATATAAGGCTTGAACCAGAATAGAGCTGGAAGGGATTTTGGGGAGGGGGGTCTTCTACTCCAAACCCCCTGATCAGCAGGAGACCCTATACCATTTCAGACAAGTAGATGTCCAGTCTCTTCTTAAAAGCCTCCAGTGATGAAGCACCCACAACCTTTGAAGACAAGAAGTTCCATTGGTTAATTGTCCTCACTGATCGGAATCACTCTTTGATTCCAGGCTGCTTCTCTTCTTGATTAGTTTCCATCAGTTGTTTCTTGACTTGCCCTCTGGTGCTTTGGAAAATAAATTGACCCCCTCCTCTTTGTGGTAACCTCTCAAATATTGGCATACCGCTATCATGTCACCCTTGGTCCTTCTTTTCTCTAAACTAGCCAAACCCAAACCTTGCAACCATTCTTCATATAATTTGGCCTCCGGCCTTTGATTGTTTTAGTTGCTCTTCTTTGCACTTTTCCCAGTCTCAACATCTGTTTTGTAACGTGGTGGGGGTGACCAAAGAACGGTTTGATTGCTTTCTGCTTGTAACAGATACCAAAGTCTTTATTTGTGGGTTTTACAAATTCGCTTAAGGTTGGAATGCCTTGTTACAGAGGAGTATTTCCAAATCTTACCTCCCACCTGAGGCAAGGGAGCACCCAAGGGAATGATCTGCAAACAATAATATTTCCCCATACATTATTCCAGATGGTTCCTTCATCCTGGCTATCAGTTCTATATCTGCTAGGCCAGAGGTCTCCAGCCTTGGCAACTTTAAGACTTGTGGGCTTCAATTCTGGGAATTGAAGTCCACAAGTCTTAAAGTTGCCAAGTTTGGGGACCCCTGTGCTAGGCCCTCCAAATGCAGGCCATTACATTCTACGATGCATTGAACTTGCCAAGGACAGAATCCTTTAAACATTCTGTTTGGAGGGAGGTTGAGGTTAAGGCTGGGACTAGGGCCAAAATCAGTATTTGAGTGGCATCCTGGGGATTGCTTTCTAAAAGGTAAATGAGGCTGTAAAAGAATCATTTTCTTCATTTACAGATTATTCCCCCCTATGGTAAGGAAAGAAAAGAGTGAAAACCGGGTTAGAAAACATGGAAGGTGTCATGTAAAGTTCTCTAAATGAGGCAGGGCAATTGCACAATAAAAGGCTGATCTGCCAAATATCCAGAAAGAGAGCCAAAAGAAAAAAAAACTCCAGTTTTGAATAAAGCCAATTATTGCTAAAGCATTACAAGTCTCTTTTCCAAAGGAAGCGAAGCCTAAACATCCCACCTCCTGTTTTTTTACAATGGGAGTGTGGATTTTGAAAAGCCATTATCTGGACTCTGTCCTAGAATAAGATTCAATATTTTTCTTCCTTGTTTGAAATGGAAAAGGCTATATTAAATTAACAAACATCTGGCATTGTTAGTCAGGACCTGCAAAATATCTACAAGGAGAAAAAAAGACTTCCAGCACTTCAATAAAATGAACAGCTGGTCTCAGTTCCCCCTCCCCTTTGGTCCTGTTTTAACTAGAATTAACTGGATAAATTTGGAAGTTAAATTCGGATGGGAAAACATTTCAAGTCATAGTTGCAAGACATTTCTCAACATCAACTCATTGGCACTGTCAAAAAAAACAGTAGAGAGCAGTGTGGAGCCATGGTTGAAACAGAAGGACCAACTGAAGTCTTAAGTGTGTGAAAGAAGGAAAGGGCAGAAGCAACATCAGTGGTTGATAAATTGGTATCTCCTATTATGCCCAAATCTGTCTCCCTTGGTCCGCTGTGGTTCAATCTTTGCCAGCATGGCAATCTGTAATGAAGTTTTTCACTGTTCTCACCCTTCTTTTCCTCTTAGACAGATACAGAGACTTTTGCCTGAAGGTAATTTTATTTTTTGAAGTCTACCTGGGAATGTAGCTTTAGATGCTCACACAGGCACCCTGAAGGATGCTGTGTGAAAAACAGGACCCAGAGTGTTGTTGGCTAGATCTGTTGTCTCCTCAGCTTCTCTAAACAGTGCCTCCTTTTTTTTGTTGTTGTTTCGGTTGTTTTTAATTGGGTGTTTTTTTTTCTTTTTGTTCTCCCTTCTGTTTTGTTTTTAGAATTCTGTCACACTGTTAATCTCAGTTTGGTTGCACTTGAATATAATTAAAGTCAAGAATGAGCACCATTAAAACAAAACACTGTTGTGTGAGGGAACGCATCTGTTGGAGCAGTATTGCTTGTCACTAGATGTGTACTTGCTTTTGTTCTAATTAAAAAGAAAGGAAGAAGTGAGCCAGAAAGATGTCCGTAAATGACACAATCTGGTCCCGTCTGTGTTTCATCATGTTGTAAGGCAATACTGCCCTTCCTTGTTCTCCAAACAAACTCATTAGCTTTGGTTAATTTCTTAGCTGTGAAATAATGCAAACTTTCGAACGGGGTCCCACTGATTTTGTAATGTCAGATTTATCTACCGAGTAGGCCAGATCTTTGAAACATGAAGAGATCAGGAATCTTCAGGACATTTATTTCTGAGCTGAATGGCACAATCAGCCACACAACCTGGTACAGCGGCATTATGTCTTCAGACTGAAAAGGAGGCCATTTGAGTCTGAATAATTTTTCATCAATTAACTCCAGGTAAGCAATTAGTGCAAAAGGAAGAAAACTTTTCCTCAACTTCCCCACCCCCCAATGATGTTTCAATTTCTTCCATACACCATGTTCTTCTGTATGGGCAGCAAATGTTCCCATCTGTTAAAAGGACAACCCAACAAAAGCTGTATTGAAAGGTTCTGAGGGTAATGTAATTGAATTCCGCAAGTAATATATTGCCATGTCCTTAGAAACCTATTTTTTTCTGAAAACGTCACATGTCTGATATTTCAATATTCTTGTGAATTTTAGAAAGCTAGTGTCTGCTTCCACATATTCTTCCCTTTGTGGTATTCCTTTTCTGCTGTTAACTTTTCACAGGAAATTATATGTTGCCGAGCATCTTCTATTTTAGCTTCAAAAACCTGATCACCCTGATTCTACAGAATTGACAACCAATACATGAAAAACATCAGTAACAGGAGAAAAAGAAAAAGAACAATAACCCCTGTGTTATTATTCTTTCCCAATTGCACACGGGGTGAGGAGAAACAACAGTGTCAAACGACAGAGACCACACATGTAAAAAAGGGCAAGATTGTGCTTGTCCCTATAGCAGTGGTGGTATGCTACTGGTTCGGCTGAACTGGTAGCGGTGATGAGCAGCAGAGACCAAACCGGTTCTCTCTGCCACTCTGCTGTTGGGCCCGCCCACCCGCCAGGCTCCCATACTCACCTTTATCTTCTGCTTTTGAAGTGCAGCTGCTTTGCGCAGCACAGAAGGGTGCTGCACGGCAGCTGCTGAAGCGATCGGGAGAGTGCAGGCTTGCAGGTGGTGAGTTGAAATGACTCTGCACCTGCGCAAACGCCTTTGTGCCTGCGCAAAGTGTATGTTTGGCATGCTCGTGCACGCAAAGTGTGTGCATGTGCACAAAGCATGCCTGCCAAACCATGCCCACTGAACCGGTGGTAAAAGTTTTTGAATCCCACCCTGCCCTGTAGTACTCCCTATTCTGATGATGTTGACCCCCAATTCCTTGAATATCCCCTCCTGTGAAGGGTGGAGGAGCAGAGGAGTCAATGGTGGGCATGGCTGAGTGCTTTCAGGATGATTCCCATCTCAGCCTTATTGGTGGAATGTGGTCTGGATTCCCAGAAGGGAGGGAGGGCATTCCAGAGGAGCAAGAGACCAACTCAATTTAGTTTGTGTAGAAGAAAGAGGGTGAAGACAGCTTCTCCCTAATAGTCCCCATAGTGTATGTGTATGGTGTAAGTTGTCTGCTTTAGTTTGACAAGATTCTGTCCATAGGTGAGGAACAATAAAGGAAACTGCTTAGAAGATTCCCAAGTGTCTTTCTTGTTTTTATAGCCTGACAATTTGCTACCTCTGTAAAGCCACTACTGGTTCCTTCTTTCCCTTGAGATCTGAGAATGAAAAATAATAATAATCATTTTTAAGACAAAGCCACCTCAATACTGGCAAAGGGTATGGTGACAGTCTCTATCAGAAAGGTGAAACTCATCTGATGATATGTAAACATTTTTTTTTCAATCAGCCCAGTCCATATAGTTTGGGTAATTCTCTTTTACCCTATAGGAAGTGCCTCAGCCTTTGATAAAAGAGTCCTGTCCCCATTCATTTCCTATCTTTCTGAATTGCTTTCCCATTTCCTATCATCTGCACATAATCCTATTTTCTCCATTATTGTCTTAATACCAAGTACAGCACAAGATAATGGATAGGCACTGTAATAACAGTGTGGCCTGTAGGAGACCCTCCAGGGAAATATCTTTGATGCTGGTGGAATATTAATGTATTGCAGGTCCCTGATCTTCCTCTTTCACTTCATCTCCTGTTTTCTAAACTGCATAATGATTTTCATATACATGACAAAAGCAGCGAAGCGTCAGGGTGGGGGAGGGAGGAGAAAAGTTCATGAGGGGTCCTTGGTGCCCTCTGAGCTTGGTTGTTTTATTACAGACATTTCATTTCCCAAACCAAGTAACATCATCAGTGCTGGGCTTTAGCACTGATAGCACTAAACACTGATGATGTTACCTAATTTGGTTAATGAAACGTCTGCAAGAAAACAACCAAATTCAGAGAGCACCTCTTTTCAACCCTGAGCTACAAGTATTTTCCTTTACTGGAAGAGTTCATAGATGAGCCACAGAACCTTTGCTATGCAGTGGTTTCGCTTACTTTACACCATCAACTTTTTGTGGATAATTTCCAATCTTCTCTGGGCAGAAGCAGAGATGAGGCCTATATAACCTTTATACTGCGTTCCTTTAATCCAAATGGCCAACCAGACCCAGCATGGAAAGGAATTAAAATGTAATTCTTCAATAATGCAACTGTTGAGAGAGCAACTTCTGGTAGATTAAAAACAAAGTACTTGATATCACTTAGCTGTTGGATATTTATGTCTGTCGATGTATGCATTTGTCTGTGTATTTTGTGGTCTTGAGATGCTTAATTGTCAACAGCACATAAATTGGACAAAAAAATAATCAGAGCGGTGGACACCATGCGGAGCACATTGTAATTACAATCTAATACATACATTCTCATTGTTCGAATAAAAATGGAAATTATATAGCATAAGCAGCACTTTACTGTTCAGTAGAATGAAGTGTTAAGGGTATTAGTGCTATTTCATTAAATTCCATTTCTTGCCTCTTTTTTCTTAAACAAAAAAGGGGGGGATTCAAAATTTACTTCCTGCAAATTTGCCCTTTAGGCAATACAATCTTTCTTTCATTAGAGTTTCCTCTTCCATAGAATGTCCTTTGCTGATTATTCACCCCTGTCACTTATGTACCCAAAAAGAGCACACAGAGGGGGTATAAATCTCTGATAGCCTCCTATATCAAGCTTGCCCAAAGTAGCATTGAGCTGAAATAGTACATTTATAACTTTGAGGCCATTTCTCCAATATACCCTTTCCTTTGCAAAGGTACCATTCCTTCTTTTGCAGGATGAAGCCTGTTGAATGTTGCAGAGAAAGGTCATAAATTTCTATTGCTGAGATCACACTGGTTCACTAATATCCAGTCCATGTGTTAAATGCCTAGCACTTAGTTCCAGCTGCCTGCAATTACTGCAGGCTCAAATCCCACCAGGCTCAAGGTTGACTCAGCCTTCCATCCTCTCGGGGTAGGTAAACTGAGGACCCAAGATTGTTGGGGGCAATAAGATGACTTTGTAAAAATGCCCCTTAGTAATAAGCAGGCATATACAATGGAATGAAGGCTATTGCTGAGCACTGGGTTGCGCTCCAAAATTGTAAGCAGCCCTGAGTCTCCAGAGAAGGTGGCATATAAATATGAATAAAAATAAAAAAATAAATAAAATGTGTTGGTTTCACTGCTTCAGCTACAACATCTGATGAGGCAACAACATGGACTGAACATCTCCATCCCCCTTTCTGAAGAATGAGAAATTACACTCATTTAATCTTCCAATAGAAAGAGAGAAGTCAAAAGCATTAACTGGTCCCTGGTCAATGTTTGAATGCAAGTTGTTTTCTTTTCTTGGAGTCAGATCTGATTCTGGCTGATTCCATGGAGAAGTCCATGTGGTGTTCTAGGCAACATTTGTTCTGACCAAAGCTTCCTGAGACCATAATTAAGCACATGCTTAATCCAAACAACTCTTGTTTTATTTCAGTGCTGGGAATTATGTTCATTCCCAGCCCGTAATGACTCCCAAACAATGTCTCGAGATAAGCACCCACCTTTATTTTCTTTGAATTGCTGCTAACAACTAAAGTGCCAAATTAACTGTAAAAAGCCAAATGAAGTACAAAGTCCACACAGAGCTTCAAGGTTTAATCTGAACAGAGCGAATGACTTTGCTTCCTACAAAGGTTTCTCTACCTTTGCACTTCCTTTATATCTTATGGGAGGGGCAATCACCTCCAAGGCTTACTTCTGAGTTGCCCCTTTTGTCTTAACTGCATTTGCCTTCTGGCAGCTCTACGCAGATCGCTCTGGGAACAGGCTCCCCTTGTTCCTCTGCCTCCCTGCTGCCAGATTCTGGAGGCTCCGGAGTCAGCACATAACTCTCAGATGGTCCTGGCCCCATCTCTGTATCGGATGCAGGACCCTTGTCTGACTCCTCCTCAGACTCCCAGACTGGTCTCTGTTCTTCCCCATTGTCAGATCCTGCTGCCGTGTGCATAGGCTGCCGGTGAACCACAACAACATTTGTGGAATGCTTTGCCACTGTTGTTTTTTCCTAGCTGATAAAGGGTGACTGGCCCAAAGTCATCCAGCTGGCTTCTATGTCTAGAGTGAGGATAATTTCTCCATTCTTCTTAGTCCAGAACCTTAAAACTGGACCAAACTAGCTCAGTAGATATATATTCTTCTATATAAGGTATCCTTTTTCTTTTGCATCTTACATTAGTCCTTTTCATGAGGTGCATTTGGCAGATATTAGGAAGAGATGAATGCAGGTCTTCAGCAAGAAACAGTAGATGTTGATTGAGTTGAGGCTTAAATCCTTTTCTCAGTGATTGGGTGAGGTGTGGAAAGACAACAGCACACAAAAACTGCAGCTCTTGGCCACCAAGAGTTCCACAAGTAGATGACTGATTGGATACATTATCTGGAAAATCACTGCTGTCTTGGTCTGCAGGATGTGAATAACAAAAACAAGGATTGCAACCTTCTGAGTATAAGCTAAGTTGAGATGATCAACTTAGAGAGAAATAGGCAGACTGTTATACTGAATAAGCAAAGGGGACTGAAATATACCATAAATCCTTGGAAGGAAGATAGCATTTGGAAGAAACTCAGGCAGACTCCTCCCTGATTCATTGGGAGGTAAGAAGGACGTGATCAATCTTTATTACAGTCTGCTTCAATAAAATAGAGTTCTAATGTTCTTGCTAAGCTAATTTCCTAGTCTGTCACACTGCAAGGGACTGACAAGTTCTATAATGGGCAGGCATGGAAAAAATGTCCTTATTGTGTTTGATGGGAATACTTTGACTGTTGGAGTAGCATTAAAGGGGGAAATTAGCAGTAGTCCTGGCTCTGTTGAAATGAAAATATTATCCTCTTCATATTGTTATGAATTCATATTGAGACTATTATTGTTATTGTTAGCTTATGGTGTTGTTACAGTAGCCAGGAGACCATAAAACTATTGCAGAGTAATAGTTTGGCTTGCCAAGGTACCAACACTGTTTTAGGACATGCTTGTGCTCTTCCCAAAGTGCACCACAGGACGGTGAGCTGAGGAGAAAGATGAAGGCTCTTCCTGTAGTGTCACCCAAGACCCCCTCCCTTCCCAGAACTGCATCACAAATGGGTACCACAACTGGAAAGGTTCAGAGCCATCAGGAACCTGACTGCCTACACAGAGCACAAACTCACTTCCCCACTGAAATGGTACTTATCTATCTACTTGCATAGAATTTGCTTTTGAATTGTTAGGTGGACAGGAGCTCACTCTGCCATGCAGTGCTTGGGCTCCAACCATCAGAGCTAAGACCATCTCCAGCATCATTAAGCTATTGAGCCACTTCGTGTCTACACTGAGACAAATATGCTGTTCTTATGTGAATCATACAGGATTTTTGTATGTATTTTCACCATATAATACAAACAAAGCACTCTAAACACATGCAAATGTGAATCATTATTTGCAATGTTGGGTAGTTTATTGCTTAGGTTCAAATGTAGATGAAGGGTTCCATCCACCTTTTGTTCATGCATGCAGCATGTAACAGCGCAACACAATTGAGGAAAATCTTGGCATGTTACATAGACGGGCAATGAAACGGTTAGTACAGTTCCTTGACTTAACCACAGTTGTTACATTGCCTAGATCAGTGTTTCTCAACCTCAACAATTTTAAGATGTGTGGATTTCAACTCCTGGAATTCCCCAGCCAGAAAGGAGTCCTTTAAAAAAAACCTAGATATCAAAACCACTGTAATTCAGAGAATCAGTACAACTGAATGGGAGCTGGAGATGCATGAAAGAATAGTAGTAGTGTGTAGGAAAAAACCACACACCTTAGGCTAGTATTAAATTAAGAAGCTGGTCAAGGAAAGAATAACAACATTTTGCTTTGTGTGGTTTTGTTTGGAATCTTAAGAGCCAGTGAAAAATCGAGAGGCCAAAATATATGCAAAAGCTTCATTAATGGGAATCACCATTCATCCTTCTTAATATGGAAGGCTGCTTAATAATCTCACCATCAACCTAGGCTCCTAACAATACACCCTTGCATATTAGCATGAATTATGTGTTCACAGGATGGTGGTAGCAATACCATGCTGTGGTTGGTGTAGTGCTGCTGCCTGAACTACACTACACCCGGTCTATTAAAAACAATCCTGCTATTGACGATCAATCATTACAGATAATATCTGCAGAGAGATGATTTCAAATGAAAGCAACTGACATGGTTCTCTTTCTCTCCCTCCCTCCCTCCCTCCCACTCCCTCCCTCTCTCTCTCCCCCTCCCTCCCTTCCTGCTTTTAGTACTGATGCAAGCAGTAGAAAGGAAAGGAAACAAAACGGATGGCGTCCAGCTTAAATAGCAATAAAAAGAATGCTGAGTATAAATGGAAATGTCAGCCTTGCAGAATAGCAAGGGCCAGGGAGAATTAAGAGAAAGAACCAGGAGAGTAAAATCACCATCGGAGAGGAGAAACAATTCTGTCCTTGAATGGGACTGGGCACCATCTCCTTTCCTTCAGTGTCTGATGGATTTCAGCATCTGGTGCCTCAGAGTAGTTGAGAATATCTGCTAGAAAGCAAGAGGGTAAAAAGCTGATGATGAATAAAGAAAAGAAAAGAGAGAAGAGAGAAAAAAGAGAGAAAAGAAAGAAAGGAGGAAAGGAAAGGAAAGGAAAGGAAAGGAAAGGGGAAAAAAATCTCCCTAGGGAAGGAAAAGTTTGGAACAGGAAAGGAACAGAGACAGGCTGTCCGTGTTCTCCTCCAACATTTGGTAAAACGTAACATCATTTCCAAAGAATGAATTTGATTCTTGGTCCTTATAATGCTGTTATTTCGGCTGTTTGGGAAAAAGTGTGGCACTGGGGAACAGGCCTGTGATTGAATTATAATGCCTTTGCATTTTAAACTGGGCTAGGCAGAGAGGCATAATTGAATATGCAGCTAAGAGACATCGCAATCAACTGCGGCTTTGTTTGAAAGCCCAGAAGAGTTTTGGTCACCTGGCTATGTGGCTGTCTCAGTGAAGCTGTTTTCCTACCACATGGATCGGCCTACTGCTGACACGGTTCGTGTCGGTGTCCAGAGTGAGGTGAAACCTTACATGCAAGGTGAAATAGGGACAACAGGGAGCAAGACCTGCTATTAGGGAAAAGGAGAGCAATGTTTTAACATCTCTGCAGGGAAACTCTTCTCGGCCAAAATGAATGCGGCTCTTTGCCTCTTATCATTATTTTGTATACTGTGGCTCTTTGCCAAGTTTGGATTTTGTTATGCTGCTTCTGAGGAGGGATCTCTGAGGAGAGATTTCAGCGTAGTCCCGCCCCGGCGCGTCATCCCGTCTCCCATCCCTCGGAAACAACTGCACGAGCCAGCGAGTGTGGTGTGGCTCTCTGACTCGCACAGTTTGAAATTGTGGCTCTTTGTGTCAAACTTGTTCGCCACCCCTGGTATAAAACATATTTTTGCTTACCAGTAGAAAAAGATGAGATCTTAAGTTAATGTATAAATGGAAAAAGAACTTATCGGTACCAAATGCAATCCCCCCCCTCTGTTTTTTGCAGCTAAAAAGAGTTTTAAAAATCTGCCTTAAAATACAACAGATGGAGACAACTGTATGTTGGAAGAGAATTACACTAAACAGTGCTACTGAGAAGGTGCTATCTTAGATGCTTGCCAATGTTTCAGATTTTGATGACAGGGTTCTTGTGATGATCTCAGCATACCCTCAACTCCCTCCTTATTCCACTCTACTATTTGCTCAAGAATGATTGGAACAGTAGCATTGATGGCCCTTATCCCCCTATTCCAAACAGCTAACCCGTCAGGAGCCCACCTAAAATCAGACAACTGTTTGGATTTGACCATAGTTACTTGGAGCTATTCTTAATCTTTTAATACTGTTTTGAGAACTGGTGTAATATATTTGCTAAGGCAATTGACTTGGATGAAGAGACCCACTTCAAGTCTATTCCCAGCCATGAAAATTCACTGTGTGGTTTTGGATCAATCACTCTCTCTCAGTCCAGCTCATCTCACAGAACTATTATTCTGGGAATAAACTGGAGGTCTCCATGTAAGATGACTTGAGCTCTGGGAGAAATGGTGGAGTAGAAATCTAATCATAAATCAGTTATTCCAACTCTTAATATTTAGAGAACCTTTATTGATATTTCAGTTATAAAAACAGGTTAGCTAGATAAACGATTGCAGTAATAAGCATGGTAATCTATGAAGGCATATATGGTGTAAGATAATGAAGACCACCTATGAATGCAATATGTGGGGTGGAATGATCTGTGTAGTGAAGTATTCCACATGCTGGCTGATCACAATATCTTTGTTCTTTTTGGGGGTGAATGAACCAGTCTTCTGTCCTAGCATAATGTTCTGTCTCACCTTCCCTTCCCCAGAAGGTAAGGAATGCTAGCACAGAGAGTCACGCTGGCCTGTCTCCAAAATCCCAGTTATCTCTCCCGACAAGAGTGTTGGCAGTCACCCAGGGTCTCACTGCCAAATTCAAAGCCAACAAGGAATGCAGTACTCACAGAAGACAGATTTATTTTCAGAGTCCAAAAACTAAATCAGGCACACAGACGGAATCCTCGGCTTCATTTCACACTTTGTCACATACAGAGTTTGCAACGTAGGCACACCCACTTTTATACCTGGTGGGGTGTGGTCCAGCTCAATCTCTGGCCCTCCCATTCCCCCTACATTGCTGCTGATGTTTCTCCCTCCGACGTTGCCTGGGATCAAGCCAGGAACCCTCCTCCTCCCTCTCGCCGTGGCGTACTGATACACGTCTCTCAGGCAGTTCCTCTTGGCTTTCCGAGGAAACCTGAGGCATTGCCAGGGAGGAAGGTCCTGGGGAGGGAGGCCTTGCCAGGGAGGAAGGTCCTGGGGAGGGGGGCCTTGCCAGGGAGGAAGGTCCTGGGGAGGGAGACCTTGCCAGGGAGGAAGATCCTGGGGAGGAAGGCCCTGGTGAGGAAGGCATTGCCCGTTCCTCCTCTTCTTCTTCATCATCCAGGTCCTCTTCCTCTGTCAACACAGGCTCACAAGGCGGGGCCACAACACATAAGGTGTGATTTTTGTCAATATGAAGCATTGACGAATCACATGCTAGTTTTCAAATATAGTAATGTGTATAAACTTTCTCCAACCTAGTGCCAGCGGTGGGATTCAGCCAAGTTCGCACCGGTTTGGGTGAACTGGTTGTTAAATTATCCTGCCCCCCCTCCCCTGCTATCAAAGTGGATCCTGCACGCTACACTGCACTACAATGGAGAAACGGGAAATGCAGCGGCCGGCACGAGGAGAGGAGGAGTTTGCTTTCCCTCTTTCTTCTCCCTGCTCCCTGCTCCTCATCCATCCCTCATGCTGGTCACTCTATTTCCCATTTCTCCATTGCAGCACAGCACTCAGGATCCACTTTGATACAGGGGAGGGTGTAATTTAACAACTGGTTCTCCCAGGATCAGGTTGGCCCTCACAGGAGGCTTGTCCCACATGTGCAACAGAACTGAAGGGTGGGGATGGGCCACACCTCCCACGATAGCCAACCTGACCCTAGGTGAACTGGTTGTTAAATGATTTGAATCCCACAACTGCCTAGTGCCCTGCAGATATGCTTAGCCAGCATTACTTGAGCAGACTGAGGGATTAGGGATAGCACAATCCACAAAGACTCTGAATATCATTACGTTGTGGAAAAACATCTATGCATTGTTCTGAGAAAAGGAACTGGCTCTATGGACCATGTGAGCATCTGAGTCAGCAGCAGTTACTTTCTTTTAAGTCTCTCTTTCTTTCTCTCTCCTAATTACTTTAAGTACATTTATTACACTTACTGGAATTGACATTTTATATTACCATTTCATATATTATGTTGGGAGCTCAGCAAAAAGAACTCTGAAAAGACTTTCCTTCAGCCTTAGGAAATCAGCTTTTCTGACTAAACTGGTAACAAGGCATATCCAACCATAGCTTTAAATCATTATTAAATAATTATTAAATAGAGTGCAATTCTCAGTTGGCTTCTTAATTGCCTGATGTACTATGCTGTTTATTTAGGCAAACTCAACCTGCTTTTGTTTAGCCTTGCTTTGCATTACATGGGAAGCCAACAGCCCTGACTGGCCATAAAATGTAATGAAATTATACAATTAGTACAGGCTGTCTGCCTGCTGAAAGAGCATTTGATGAATTGATTTCTTGGAGACTTCAAACAGAAAGATCTCTTAAACCATTCAGTTCATGAGAGCAAGTCTTTAGGCAGAGACAAGCTTGTTAAACACAGAATATGGATTTGTCCAGGCACACTAGCTGTGGTGATGCTTTATATGGTTTTGATTATAGTGGGGGTAGTTAAAGCATGATTGACAAACACACAAGGGCTTGAAAATACATAGAGAGACATAGACAGACCACTACCATTCTATCGCTTCCTTTTTCTAGCCTTCATGCAAAAGAGGAGCTATATTCATGCATAATCCAAGACTTTTAAAAAGTGCATCTGAGATTGCATGGAGACTCTCTCCTCTCTCTCTCCCTCCCTCCCTCCCTCCCCCAAGTGAAAAGAAAAACAGAAAAAATTAAAAGTTCAGGAAAGAAAAAGAGGGAGAGTGCAAGAAAGAAAGGGGGGAAAGAAAAATAAACATAAGATATGTGGTACAGATATAAGTAAAAAAAATACATTGAAATCTTACTCAAAGTTTAATATCTCTGTCATTTCCATAATCCCATATAATTGTAATAATCAAATACCCAAATTAACTTTTCATTTCTTTCAGTTTCTCACAAAAGCCCAAAAATGGTTTCCAAGTAGGGGGGAAAAACATTTGTCAAAGTGGTTTCTTTCATCAAGGCTGTCAATTTCACCATTTCTGCCAATTTCATCAGCTTCGCCATCTGTTCTTCCATTGTAGGTATTTGTAAAGTCTTCCACAGCATTGTGCAAACCATGTTAGGGAAGCTGAACAGACTGTTCAATGCCTGGGCTGCATAGCTGCATCCTGGAAATAGCTGCCATTTTGGAGCGGCCACAATTCCTTGTGGCAACTCAGAAAATGGAATCCCCTTCAGGGATGCAGCTACAAGGTACAGAGATGCTGGGGCATAGAGTGGCCTGTCCTCCTTTCACAGTGTGAGGTTCATATCTTCAAAAGGTAAATGTACAATGAGTTGTGGGGGCAGGGAGTTGAGGGTGGACCTGACAGCATGGGAAGCAGGCTCAGTGCTTAACCCAAAGGTGCTTTTTTCAAGAGGCAACTGGACTTTCTTGTTTTCTTTGAAGATGTTTCTCTTTTTGAAGAAGCTTCTTGGATGAGAAGCTAAACATCTTCAAAGAAAACAAGAAAGTCCAGTTGCCTCTTGAAAAAAAGCACGTTTGGGACAATCATGGGTAATTGAGAATCTTCATAGACATTTCACTCAATGCTTAAATGGTACACCAGTCATCAATATTGAATATTGTCTGAATATTCAATATTGTCTGAAATGAAAATAACAAAATATGAAAATAACATTCAAGGCAAAAAAAATCATTTTAATCACAGAAATTCTTTCCAACAATGACAAATGCATTTTTCTCCATCTCTCATATAGAGAAATATTAAATTATGGAACATTGTTTCATAATTTGACATAGTTAATTGAAACAACATATAATTCATATTAGTAAAATTAACCCTCAAATATTTAACCCTTTTCTCAATTTTAAAACCATATTTCTCCATCAAAACATCTTGATCTTGTGCAGTCATATTTTTAACCAATGTCTTTGTTTTCTGGTTATTAATCTTAAACCTAACATGCCAAAATAATATTTTTTTCATCAAAAGTTCAATCCCTTTCAGGGGGATCCTGCAAAATCAAAACCAAATCATCAGCAAATGCTGTCAATTTAAAGCTTCTATTTTTAATTTTTAAGCCCATTATCTTCTCATCTTGTCTAATGTTTCATTTCAAAATTTCAAGAATCAAAATAAACAACAGAGGGGACAAAGTATAAACGTTTCCCCTCTCTGCATATTACATGGTTTAGTCAGATTACCATTAACTATAATTTGAATAGTTATGATGTATTTATCAGCTTGATTCCATGAAGAAAACTCTCTCAAAAGTCCATGTCTTTCAGCACTTTTAAAAAGAAGGACCACTTCAAATAGTGAAAACCTTTCTTGGTGTCTAAAAAATTATTGTGGACTAAATGACTAAAGAGAGATTCTCTTTAGTCATTTAGTCCACAATAATTTTTTAGACGCCAAGAAAGGTTTTCACTAGACTCTTCAGTTACAGAGATAATACATCCAAAGTGATTTAGAAATGAGAAGGTTGGTTCTAGTGTCCATAAAATTGGCTGTGAATTCGATAAGAAGCCCTGCCCCCTACCGCTCAATTTAAAAGCCAACCAAGGAAACCCCCAAGGTTCAGGTGGGTTAATTTTGGTTTCTGTTAAGTTTGCATGAAGAGACAGGCGCGGAGTGCTTCAAGCTCTTTGTTTATTAGTGACTACAGCTCAGAACAAACCCACTTTGGCTGGGCTGCGGCTGCTACTTATAGCCAGCAGCCGCAGTTGCCAACCAGAGTGCAGGGTTTTCCCGCACTTTTTAACCCAATCATTTCTCACATTTTACAAGAACAGTTCAAACTAAACCAATGACTTTAAACCTGCATACATAACAGTTTCTTCTTTCAATCTGGAGGAAGAAGACACCTCCCCGCACCTCTGTGTAGGAGCAAAACAACCTCATTGTCTCTGAGAGTGTGGAGGCATCTAAGCCACCATTTTACTCACAAGAAGTCCAATTGTTCATTGTTTCATGGAAACCAATGGGAGTAGAACAGCACCTCTTCTCTTAGCTGAACACCTGGAGGTAAGAGGAAGCAGAAAGCAACAGTAACATGTATTTTCCCTTTGCTATCTAGTTCACATCTTCACATATTCATATGGGTGACTGAAGCACACTTAACACTTGTATCTCAAAACATTGGATAATCTGGGGATGATCAGGGTCATCATTATTTGAACGACTCCCGCAACATGACCTTGAGATGTGGTCATTATGTGTTGTGGTTCTCTGGCAGCTGGTGCGGCCGGCAGCGGAATCAGACAGTGGGGAAGAATGGGGACCAGTCAAGGAGTCTGGAAAGGAGACAGATAAGGGTCCTGCGTCCAATGCAGAGGTGGTGCCAGGACAATCTGGGAGTGAGGTGCTGCCTCTGGAGCCTTCGGAGTCTGGCAGCAGCGAGGCAGAGGACCCAGGGGAGCCTGTTCCCAATGCACATGTCTGCAGAGCTGCTGAAACAAAAGGGGTAACTTGGGAGTAAGGCTGGGAGGTGATTGCCCCTTCCATAAGGTATAAAGGACAGACAAAGATGATGAAATGTTTGCAGGAAGCAAAGTCCTTCATTCAGTTCAGATTCATTCTTGAAGCTCTTTGTACTTCGTTTGGGTTTTGCTCTAGTTCATTTGACACTTCTGTTATTGGCAGCACTTCACAGGAAAGAAAGGTGGGTGCTTATCTCGAGGGACTGTTTGAGATTCATTACCGGCTGGGAATGAAAATAATTACCAGCATTGCAATAAACCAAGACTTGTTTTAAAATAAGCGTGTGCGTAATTACGGTCTTGGAAGCCTTGGTCAGAACAGTATGGTTGTGATTAACTCTGAATTAAAAGTGCTATCATCTTTTGTTTTGTTTTATTTTGTGCTGCTGATGGAAATACAGGCAGGCAGGAAAACATAAACCTTACTTTGTCTTCCAACAAACAGAAACTACAGTGATTGAGTGAATGATTGATTGAAGGTAATTGGCCAATGCCAAGCTACCTTAACATGAAAAATAAATAAATTAATCTTTTCACACTGTAGGCTGCCTAAACTTTGCACAGAGTCAGTCACATATTCTTTCTTTCTCATTTAGAGATTTGGGGTGGAGGGGCCTTGGTGGTGCAGGCTGTTAATAGCCTAGCACTTAGTTCCAGCTGCCTGTAATTATTGCAGGCTCGAATCCCACCAGGCTCAAGGTTGACTCAGCCTTCCATCCTCTCGGGGTAGGTAAACTGAGGACCCAAGATTGTTGGGGGCAATAAGCTGACTTTGTAAAAATGCCGCTTAGTAATAAGCAGGCATATTCAATGGAAGGAAGGCTATTGCTGAGCGCATTGGGTTGTATCCCAAAAATTGTAAGTCGCCCTGAGTCTCCGCAGAAGGGCGGGATATAAATATGATATATATATATATATATATATATATATATATATATATATATATGTAGGTCTTGGTGTATTCGGGTCTTGTCCCGTGTAAGATTGAGAATACCTTGGCAACGTTTCGACGAAATCTCATCCGTCATCTTCAGGCTGGTGTTTTCAGCTTCATTCTTCTGGGAGAAGGTATTCTCAATCTTACACGGGACAAGACCCGAATACACCAAGACCTACATACCTTTACCCGTGAAAATCTACGAAAACAAATATATATATATATATATTGAGGAATGAGGGACTCACTAACATGCTAGATATATACTCATGTTGTGCTACATACCTGACACTCAGCAATGTGTTTTATAAAAGATTCCCTGCTTTTCCTGCCTCTACCCCTAAAACCATCATAATGAAGGTTAGGTTAGTCCAGGTTGGATATTCATATTAGCTCTTAGAGGTGAAGGAATAAAAATCAACCCATCTTCGTTTTTAGACAAATAATTTTAGATTTAGAAGAAAGCCCAACTTGAAGGCTGAATCCACATTTTTTAGGTTTTTATAATTAATTCCCCTAACGTGTACATTAGGAGAAAATGCACAACAATTTATATCAAAAGTTATAGTGATTCATTTTATTGTGGAGACATGGCTTGCAAAACATGGGCAAGATTTGGTGGGAAAGATCTTCATGACGATGGACCAATATGACAAGGGACACAGTATTACAGAAATACAGGTGGCATCATACAAGTGTTCTAAGATACAAGTGTTAAATGCGCTTCAGTAACCCACATGACTGTGTGACATGGTTGCAGAATTGGGTCAGAAATGTTTGTTTTCATGAAAATGGAAACTCTAGGGAAAATGAAATTGACAGAACAATCATTCCTTACACTGGCCTTGCCGACACCTGAAGAATAAACTACAGTCAAAACAATAAAATGGTTAGTTAAGTTGGAACGAAGGGTCAGGACAATATCCTGAAATTATGATTATATGCTACATTCCCACTCACTCCTCCTATCCCCCAGACACATTTTGCCTATAATCGTGTACTGAACTTGTGTGGAAAATCCATCCTTTTCACACTGGCAACGCAGGTACAAAAGGTTAATGTGTGTTAAGAGATAATCGATCTACATTAAGTGATATTGAGCCTGCACCCTCTATTGAACGAGAGACACGATAGAAGCATGAGTAGACTTGAGAAAGGAAGATGAATCGCTCTCAAAGTTTCTGGATCCTCCTGCTGTGCTGGGAGATCCTATGGATATACCTCAGTTTTTAGGGATATTGAAGTGATAAGGGAGACAGAGAACCTTAATATGGAGTTGATATATAACCTGCAAGGCACAACCAGGATATTGGCTACATGTCGGAATAGAAGCAAGATTGAGGAAGGGCACTCAAATATTTAAGAGAGAATTTGCTGCTACAAATACTATGGAGAAAAGAAAATTTAAAAGTCACTTTTATGTGTGCAAACACACAAACACACACACTTTTTTTTGCAATGCATGCAGCAAGACACACATCCTCATTGATACAAATCAAGATCTTTGTGGTAAGACTATGATTCTAGAAGGCTTCCCCAGTGAAAACTCATCAGGGAAATCCTTGGAAAGCCGAAAATACTTTTTATTTTAGAAAGCATTTAAAAGAACAATATCTATGTTTATTGCACTAATTTTAATGTGTAACAATTTATCATTGTTACATTTTCACTTTTTTTAATGCCTTGCATTGTATTTTATTTCTCCGCTGTTGTTTTCCAAAATTAGCTACATTAAAATAATGCTGAATACAGCTTTCAAACACTGGAGCACGATATCCAGATTTGTTATTAAGATTATACATTCTTCATTACTGCTTTTAGGAATTGCTTGCTCATTATACTTGTATGCTTTATTGATTATATGATATGGTTTTATGCTTATGCTGACTGCGGCCCTGGGGACTGTTAGCAGATGAGTTAGATTTACAGTTGGTTGCCATTAAATGCAACTGTAATAAAATGGGGCGGGGGGAGATGGAAAACATGCTGAGAGAACCAAAAGCTGACAGAGTTCCTGGACATCCACAAGATAAATTGGGACTCAAGAAGATTGAGCAGAGGAAGCCCATGGAACTAGAAAGGAATTGTAATAGAGGAAATCTACCCTGCCTTACTCCAGCTGTAGAAAGTAGAACAGTCTCAAGAGATGATAAGCAAAGGTTTAGAGCACTACTTTCACATGGGACTGCAGTGTTGTGGCTCACTGGCAGCCTGTGCAGATGGCAGCAAAATTGGACAGTGGGGAAGAATGGGGATGAGTCTGGGAGTCTGCAGTAGACTTGGACGAGGGTCCTATGTACAATGCAGAGATGTGGCCAAGACCATCTGGGAGTGGGGTGCTGCCTCCAGAGCCTTCGGAGTCTGGCAGCAGCGAGGTAGAGGACCCAGGGGAGCCTGTTCCCAGTGCACGTGTACGCAGAGCTACTAGAAGGCAAGAGCAGCCCAAACAAAAGGGGCGACTCGGGAGTAAGGCTGGGAGGTGATTGCCCCTCCCATAAGGTATAACGGAAAGATAAGGTGTGACAAAATCTTTGCAGGAAGCAAAATCATTTGTTCGGTTCAGATTCATTCTTGAAGCTCTATGTACTTCAGTTGGTTTTTTTTCTAGTTCATTTGATACATCTGTTATTGGCAGCACTTCACAGAAAAGAAAGGTGGGTGCTTATCTCGAGGGACTCTTTGAGATTCATTACTGGCTGGGAATAAAAACAATTCCCAGTGTTGCAATAAAATAAGACTTGTTTTTAAAATAAGCGTGTGTGTAATTACGGTCTCGGAAGCCTTGGTCAGAACATGCAATAGGTTCAGCATTGATACTGAGGTGTGACCAAATACAACAGAGAAAGAGGCAGCTTGATTCTACAGGTGGTCCGTGCTTAATGATTGGTCATTTACCAACCTTTTAAAGTTATGATGCACCAGTTCAGAGCTATTTACAATTCAGCTTTGGGATTCTGACAGTTGCAACCCCATCCCCACAGTTACCTAATTGCATTTTGAGCACCGGCTTGCATTTACGGATGTTTGCAAGATCCCATGGTTCATGTGTCTGTGATTTTTAGTGTCCCCCGGTTTCTGGCATTTACTTCCAGTTTCCAGCAAACAAAAAACAAAAAAAACACCCTCATCCAGTGAAGAAAATGGGTGTGCTGAATGCCTCCTGCATTCACTGTTACAAGCAAGGTCATAAAATTACAGTCATGTGCTGACTCACTTAATGACTACCACAACTTACAATCATAATTCTGGGCTCAGTTATGGTCATAACTCAAGAACTACTGTATTGCAGTCTCACCTTTCCTTCACACAATATCTGAGGCAGCTTCTGCTACATCAGAAATGGTATTGGTTTTCTGCCTTGGGTTACAAAAATGCCGACTGTGTGATTGTTAGAAGAGATGCCTGGGGTCAGGATGGAATAAAGGCTCTAAATCCAGCACACCAGAAGGAGTTGGGAGCCTTCTCATCAACAGCACTGCACTGTTTTTAGAGGTGGAAGGGCAGTTTTATTTGTTTAGTCAGTTTACAGAGCCACCAACTCAGGTCATTTTGGAGGGCTTACAATAAAAGGAGCCCATGAATTCCCTCCAATGAAATGGCAAGATCAGATTAAAGGAACAAAAACCACAAAAGCAGCCAGGCCTAATAATGAAACATATAACTAAAAAGAATTATTGGGGCATGGAGAAACCTTGCTTTTAAAGGATGACAGGACTGGGGCAATACACACTTCTGGAAGAGTACCATCCTATTCCAGCTGGTGTAGAATGCGGCCACGTGGGTGGTGATGGGAGCGTCCCGATTCTCCCATATTACACCCCTCCTGCGTGACCTGCATTGGCTATTGGTTGCCCTCCATGTGAGATTCAAGGTGCTGGTAACAACCTATAAAGCCCTATATGGCTTGGGTCTGGGGTACTTGCAAGAACGTCTCCTGCCATTGACAAACACCAATTACCCAGTGCGCTCCCACAGACTGGGCCTCCTGGGGGTACCGTCAGCTAAACATTGTAGGCTGGCGGCCCCTAGGGGGAGGGCCTTCTCTGTGGGAGCACCCACCCTCTGGAACCAGTTACCCCTGGAATTGCGCCTGGCCCCTGATCTCCGCTCCTTCCGCCGTGACCTTAAAACATGGTTATTTTCACAATCTGGCCTGGACTGACAGGGGATCAGGGTTTTAACTTGGAATGTTTATTTGGCTGTAATTTAATATTTTTTAATTGTTTTAATTTTTGTATTGTTCGTTTTTATGTACGCCACCCTGAGTCCTTCAGGAGAGAGGGCAGCCTATAAGTCCAGCTAAACTAAACTAAACTAAACTAAACTAAACTAAACTAAACTAAACTAAACTAAACTAAACTAAACTAAACTATTCCACTCCATGATAATGCCAAAACAGAGAAGGCAATGAAATCCCACCCAGAACTAAGATGTTAAATCCATATACCCATAAGAATGAAGAACCCACAGTCACTCACCCTTATCAGGGTTGAGTCTAAGCCTATTCTTCCACATGAGTTGTGAGATTCAAAAAATTTTACTACTGGTTCTGTGGCTTGGTGGGAATGGCAGGGGAAGGATACTGTAAAATCTCCAGTCAGAGGTGGTATTTGCCAGTTCTCTGAACTACTCAAAATTTACGTTACTGGTTCTCCAGAACTGGTCAGAACCTGCTGAATACACCTCTGTTTCCCATCCAGATGTTCACAGTCTGCAGGCAAGTCAGACAAAATATTAGTAGCATCACTTGGTCATCCTGGATGCACATTGATAATTTTACACCCCATATTGGTAGATAACTTCAACGATTTCATGTAGGGATTAAATAAGAGAGCTGAGAAGATCAAGCCCTGAGGCAACCTGCAGATAAAAGATTGAAGGTTCAACTTCTCTCTTCTGCCAAAATTGATTCCTCTCCTTTCTCTTGGGCCATTTACAATCTCAACATCATGCTTTATGCTCCTAAACGCCATAGCTCCTAATCTCTACCATTATTGAGGATATCAAAAGCTGCTGAAGAATCAAGAAGAACCACACCCATCCTGGCTTCACTAGATATTATTTGGAAATAATATGTTCAATGCCTTCTCTGTACTGTGCACCATAGCCTCAACTAAACATTCGCCATCCCTTGGACCCAGGGGTGGGATTCTACCAGTTCGCACCTATTCGCTAGAACCGGTTGTTAACATTCTAAGCAGTTCGGAGAACCAGTTGTTAGAAGAAATCACTGGTCTAATCCTGTAAGGAAGGCAGGAAGGAAACATTCTGGTGTTGCTTACAGAAATTGCCTCTCCGTTAACCCTTATTACATTCTTGGCAGGACTAGACTTCCTGTCTCAAGAACTTCTCTGGAGTTTCTCCCCCCTCCTTTGCTGGTACATTGCTTGTGTGGAGTGACCATTCAAAGTTACAATGGCACTGAAAAAAGTGACTTATGACCATTTTTCACACTTACAACTGTTGCAGCATCCCCACAGTCACGAGAGGCCAGACAAGGAGATGCGTGCCTCGATGTGAGTGATATTGAGTTGGCCACGCCCAGCCAATAACATGACCACCAAGCCATGTCCACCCAGTCACATGACCACCAAGCCATGCCCACCACCTAAGCCACACCCACAGAACCGGTTGTTAAAAATTTTGAATCCCACCCCTGCTTGGACCCATTCTCACACATACTACGTACTATGTATCACTTCTTTCCTTTCAAGAAATTTTAACAAATGAAGAAAAGCATGGATTTAATGAACAGATGGTTACATTGGTAGAACTCAGGGTCTTGCCCACTTTCTCTGGAGTTATAGAGTCAAAATCCTCTGAGATGATATGACTGTTGTGGTTCACCGGCAGCTGGTGCAGACAGCAGTGGAATCGGACAGTGAGGAAGTAAGGGGACCAGTCAGGGAGTCTGGAGAGGACTTGGATGAGGGTCCTGAGTCCAATGCAGGGATGGGGCCAGGAGCATCTGGAAGTGGGGTGCTGCCTTCGGAGCCTTCAGAGTCTGGCAGCAGCAAAGCAGAGGACCCAGGGGAGCCTATTCCCAGTGCGCGTGCGCACAGAGCTGCTAGAAGGTTAGAGCAGCTGAAACAGAAGGGGCGACTTGGGAGTAAGGCTGGGAGGTGATGGCCCCTCCCATAAGGGATAAAAGTCAGACCTCAGTGACAAAAGCTTTGCAGGAAGCAAAGTAGTTTGATAGATTCCGAGTCCTCCTTGAAGCTCTGTATACTCTGGTTGGTTTTTTCTGGTACTTCGGTTGGTTTCTGTTATAATTAATTTGGATACTTCTGTTTTTGGAAGCATTCTACAGCACTGAAAGGCATGTGCTTATCTTGGGGAACTGTTTATGAATTAGTTCTGGCTGGGAATGAAAGTAATTCCCAGCGTTGCAATAAAATAGGTTTTGCTTTTGAAACAAGTTTGTTTTTAATTACATTTGATGAAGCCTGGGTCAGAACAATGACGAAGTTAGGCTTCAGTCAATTCACTAGGATTTTCCTACAAAGCTGAAGAGATATGAAGCTATCAAATAAGTGCTGTTGGCCTGAAAGGACAATGCAGTTCATCTGAGGTTTTTTTTCTGAATGTTACAAACAAGAAACGAAAACCTTTCCTATAGTCTTTTGGAAATGTTTCTGGTCTAGAAATAGTCAGAAAAGTCTCTGTTCAATCTATTTTCACCATGAAACCAAAACTACTGATGGATGGAAAGCTTGATTGTCTGGAAGTAGCCAAAGTGAAACATTTCTTTCATAATTGCAGTATAAGTTTTTCAAAGTCACCTGATCAAAATGTGAGATTTAGTGCTTTATGTAATTTCATAGTCTATTATGTTACCTGGGGTATGCTTGCTTGCTCTTTTAAGTGTCAACAATATGACACAATATTATTTAAAGTATCACATTTGATTTTTCCTAACCCAGTGCTTCTCACCCTTGCTAAATTAAAGATGTGTGGACTTCAATTCCCAGAATTCCCCAGCCACCCAAACATATATGTTTCAAACAACAAAACTTCACTGATTTTATTATTCTAGGTAAGCAGGTCTAGGTTTAACAACAGTCATGAATGGTTTTTAAAAGAATAGGAGAGTTTGGACTAGTTTGTATCTACCTCTGTGTAATAGTATAGAAAGTAATGATGTCATGCAACCATCTGCCCATTCAAAATTATGCCAATAGGACATGTGCTGACATTCAAATAAGAGGATGAAAGATTTGATTATTACAGATCCAAAATACTGTGTAATATTTGTCATAGAATATACTTCACTGGAACAATCTCTTTTAAAAAAGAGAAAATGGAAGAGATTCCTTACAGAGGACATACTGGGAAAAAAAACCCAGGGATTTCATGAAGATTAAGTATCTTTTACAAATTCTTTCAATACAACATAGCAGTATGGTATTCCATTGTGACCAAGGCATTTCATTTAAGCAAAGATATTTCTTTCCTGTGCTCGAAATATCTTCTCTTGTGTCTATGACTATTCGTCCCTTTCAAAATTTCACACTTCTGCCTTAATTTGCTGCCACCATTTATCAAGAGACACTGATAAGTCTTCATGAGTCAATATTTTATTTTTATTCACATTTATATGCCGCCCTTCTCCGGAGACTCAGGGCGGCTTACAATTTTTGGAGTGCAACCCAATGCGCTCAGCAATAGCCTTCATTCCATTGTATATGCCTGCTTATTACTAAGTGACATTTTTACAAAGTCAGCTTATTGCCCCCAACAATCATGGGTCCTCAAGGCTGAGTCAACCTTGAGCCTGGTGGGATTCGAGCCTGCAGTAATTGCAGGCAGCTGGAATTAAGTGCTAGGCATTTAACAGCCTGTACCACCAAGGCTCCACCAATTGAAATGGGGAGAGCAACATTAGGCATGAACTAAACTTTCTCATTCAAGAACTTTGGCTTAAAAGCTCAATGCATATGGCTGTATGGGTGGAGAAAATTTAGGAAATGCTATTTTGTCAGGTGACTAGAAGAAAAACCTCTGGAAAGAATTACATTTCCGGTATGATTCCACATTTGTGATAGAAGTAGAATGACAAGTATTTTCTTGTTTAAAATAAATGTGTACAATTGTAGAAGACCTTCTGATGGCATTGTTTCTCACTTGGAAGGAAGTCAGTCTCACCAGCATTCCTCTCCTCCAGAAAACCTTGGAATATGGGTGCCTCTGGAAGAGGAGATCATCAATCATTAAAATAATTTCATGGAATTTTGCTTAAAAATAAATAAATTCCATAATTTTGCAAAAACCTGGTAGTTTTGTGATTGTTTCACCGCAGCAATATGGTTTTAGTGATCAATGGATACCCAATTTATTAATTATTTCTTTACTTAGTAGCTTAATTGCTGCCCCATCCCAATAGCTTTCGGTAGCTTATCTCAAAATAGAAATATATTGCAATAAAACCTGGCAGCCAGAAGCTAAAGTAACCTTGGAATGGTGTTAAAGAAGCTGAAAACAAAGTCCTTAAATATAGCTGGTCCCAGAGATGTACCCCAGAAAAGAAATAAAAATAAAAGAAATAATAAGTGCATAATACCTGCAACTTAAAAACAAGGCGATTCCAGCTACTGGTTTTTAACTTGTTTAGTTTGTTTTTCAGTATGTAACATTTTAACGTTTGTACCTCTGTTTTAATGGTATTTGTAAGCCAAACAGGGACATGTGACAATGGGTGGCATGCACATTAAACAAACAAACAAACCAATAAACAAATAAATATATAATTAAACAGCATTTAAGTTGAGGCAGAGTGAGGCAGGAGGCCCACCTCCATACATGATTCTAGCCTATTTAATGGCTGCCAGTAGCATTTTCCTTGTAAGTGTGCTAGCAATAGCTTTATTAAAAATAAAAAAGGACATTAGTGCTACAGTGGAACTATTATGTTCTATACAAATGTTCAGTGACATCTTGTAGCCCTGCTTATTTTTCTTTTCTTTAGAGGATGATATTAAATGAATGTAAGGGAAAATGTTATTCCACACTGCATGAATACAATTATTCTGTGACTAAACAATGTGACTTTATAAAATGTGCATAAGTATTGGTAATAAACATGACAAAATATCGCTGCAGCTTGCTTGATTAAAGCATGCTTCTCTGCCAAGACAATATTTTCATTGTTTCTTTTGTACTCATCCTTCAGCTGTCATGTTGTGAGGCACTCTCATACTTGTATTTCAGACCACATACAATTCTATTTTCTGGATGCCTCTCCTTCCAGATCGGGGTGTCCAACCTTGTCAACTTTAAGACTTGTGGACTTCAACTCCCAGAATTCTGAGAGTTGAAGTCCACAGGTCTTAAAGCCACCAAGACTGACACCCCTATTCTAGACAATGATTAATCTTGTATCCCATCATTTAATACATTACCAAGGTGGCATTTCAGTGTCAAAACATAATATAACAATTAAAGACATAAGATATACACAAAACAGCAACTATAGCAACCTTGATAGGAGCCACTAAAAAACTTAACAGATAAGATGAGAAAACAGACCATACTGAACATGTAAACCTCAGCAGAGTCCTGATCTACTGACATGAGGACATTAGGTAAATGCCAGGTGAGCCTCCTCTTTGAGCAGGAGCTTCAAGTCCAGGAAAACATCCATACTGATCCAACTGTGCATCAGTTCTGACCAGGAAGTGATACTCCATTCAGTACTAAAAATGGAAAAATCCACGGGACTAGAAGAACCAGAAACACATAGTCACTAAATCTTATCAACCTCTTCCTCCTCATCCAGAACTAACAACCATTAGTCTTTGGTCAGTCTGGGGTTCAAAATATACAATGGTTATCATTAGCATTGTTAGAGATGAATAATCAAAAACAGAAATGATAGAGATGATAGATAGATAGGTAGATAGATAGATAGATAGATAGATAGATAGATAGATAGATAGACAGACAGACAGACAGACACTGGTAGATAGATATCAGTAGGCTAACAAGTCCAGCTGGCTGGAAGAGGAATAGTTGTCTGCCATATCTATTCATCTATTCATCTCTGGCCCCTGTCTTTTATCCCCAGACCCAGGGTGGGGCTTCGCTAGCAGCAGTGGCTCTTCCTTCCCAAGGATCAGCCCACGGATTTCCACTGCTCTCCTCTCTTCTCCTCTGCCTTCTATGCATCCATGCATCAGGCACTGGACCCAGCTGTTCCCCCTCTTCCTCATCAGCCACCTCCAGACCTGGGGGCTGTTGACTCTCCATCTGAGGGCTGATGGACGGCCCAGGCTCTACTTCTATCTCTTTCTGTCTGTCATCTCCACTCCCTCTTCCCCCTCGGAGCTCCCAGGTTGCCTTGATGCTGACCCTGATTCTCATGCCTCGTCCTCGTCCTCTGATTTGGCTTCTGGAGGGACTGGCAGCCAACAGGCCACAACACATCTTACTTAAACCAGAAGTCTGCTTTATATTTTTGCCATTTTTTTCCTGTGTTTCACTGAGGCATTAATGGCAAATATTGATGATAAAACGATAGACAAGTAACTAAGAGGTAAACAGATTTTATGTATTTAATTTCATTTTATTTACTACTATAGATAACAGATAACAGATAATCAGAGTTGGAAGGGACCTTATAGGTCATCTAGTCCAACCCCCCGCCCTAGCGGGAGACACCACACCATTTCTGACAAATGGCAGTCCAATCTCTTCTTGAAGGTCTCAAGTGATGGCGCTCCCACAACTTCCAAGGGCAAGATGTTCCATTGGTTGATTGTTCTCACTGTCAGAAAGTTTCTTCTTATTTCTAGGTTAAATCTCTCCTTGTTTAGTTTCCATCCATTATTCCTTGTCTGGCCTACAGGCACTTTAGAAAATAGCTTGACCCCTTCCTCCCTGTGGCAGGCCCTCAAATATTGGAAGACTGCTATCATGTCTCCCCTGGTCCTTCTCTTTACTAGACTAGCCAAGCCCAGTTCCTGTAACCATTCTTCGTGTCAGCCTTCAAGATTTCCCTCTTTTGCTTTGCATCTTTTGGCTGTCATAAGTAACGGGGAGGAGGGGACTTGATTATGGGAAGTGAGCTGGAGGTTTTGTTAAGAAGTATATCAGTTGGGGGATTTTGCTTTGATTTCTGTCTTATGCTACAGCAGCAGCTCTTATCAAAATATGCCAAGGTCAACGGACAGAGGCCTCATCACCACCTGGAGATGCCCACATGATGTTATCCACAACTTTTAATTGGGTAGCCTGCTTGAACTATTGTGGGTGGGAACGCTACCATCACTTTGTATATGTGATTTTCGCCATTTTCTCAGATTCAGAATTCTCTTGTTGCTACCACTTGATTTCCAGTAAAAGATATCTTTCTCTAATTCATGGAGTCTAAGTATTTCTTTCTTGGATTTTGAATGGAGCACTACCTGACATTATTCTGAATTCAGCTACCAGCCCACCCGGAGAAATTACAACTTCTTCCGAGGGGGTCTGAACGCAATGTCTGAACCAGCCAGCCACCACGCAGGACCTGGGAGCCACTGGAGGGCAAGAGTCCCTGCTATTAGAGGCAGCAGAGGAAACTGATTTGTTAGCAGATCTAAGTATTGATGAACATCCAGTTGTAAAACCCAATGGTCTCTGGGAGTCGGCTGGAAGGATCCTGCAGGAAAGCCTCCTCCAGGAGTGACCACTACCCACGACGTGGAAGAGGAGAGCCATGGCAAGAGAAGGAAAGGAAGGATTTTCTACTAAATCAAGCCCTGCATCTCCTTCATGAAGTAGCCGGAGAAGCTCAGGCTGATCAAAGGTATGGGGAAGAAGGGGGGGTGGCTCCAAGCAGAAGGATCACAGCAGCTACCCCATAAATCAACCTGAGCCAGTGCAACAGGCAGCAGCCGGCCAGGGGCCCCGGTGGGAGCAATTGCCAGAAGGCGTGAGAACTCCAAAGGTGCCTCCGGAAGTAAAATATGGGGGATCCCAAGGAATTAGGATTCTTCCTGGCCCAAGTTTGGAACCATATGGAGGAATATGGGGAGGATTTTTCCTCTGAAGCAGCCAAAGTCAGATGTGTTACCAGGGCTCTTGAGGGCACAGCTGCTAAGTGGATGGTGACTTTGCATAATGATAATGATCCCTTGCTGATGAATTATGACCTGTTCATGACTGCGCCATGGGCCAGGTTTGAAGACCCACTAGCTGAACGTAAGGCCAGAATCAGGATGAAACCATAAACCAAGGGAGGAGATCAGTGGCAGAGTACACCCAGGAGTTCAGGAGCTGGCTTACCACATTCGAGGCTGGTCTCAGGAGCTCTGATAGAGGCTTACAAGGATGGATTGAATGAAGATATTTATCAAAGCTGTGTGGCCAGAAGAGACTCAATGAGCTGCAGCTATGGTAGCGTGCTGGCAGCAGAGGTGGAAATTGATCTGACCCAAACCACGCCGGGTGGCTCTGGTTGGAGCAAGCCTTCCCCCAACCCTCGAGAAGCCTCAAACCCAAAAGGGGGGATTGATGGTAAAACCCAAGACCACTGCCTGCTTCCGATGTGGAAAGAGGGTCACCGGGCTGCTGACTGTCGGTGTCAAGCTGGAGCAAAAGGGGCCCAGGAGGAGGGAGGAAACCTGAAAAACTCGGCAAAGCCTAAATCAAACTGAAAGTGGAGGAGGTTGTAGAGATCGCCTCGAAAGGAGAGGAGCTGGGAACTCCAACCCCTTGAAGAGAGTGAATCCAATCGGAAGAACTCATCATCTGGTAAGTCCAAACAAGGGCCCTATGACCATTCCAGTGGGATTAAGGGTACCCACATCGGGCTCAAGGGGAAATGTTGGCCTTGCTAGACTCTGGGTGCACCAGGTGTGTAATCAGTTCAGAAGTAGTAGAGAAACTGGGCCTAAGGCTAAAGACTTAAAAACGCCCATAGCCTTTTGCCAATTGGATGGATCGGTAGCTGGGGGTGGCCCTGCACATTTCAGAACGAACCAGTGGAAATGACGATGGGGAAGCATAGAGAGACTTTGTGCTTTATTGTGGCTCCTGGGATGGAGCCTTATATTGGGGCTGCCTTGGCTCCGAAATGGAACCTCACATTAACTGGAGAGGGGTCATTGCAAGATACGATTGACCAGCCCCAGAAGGGAGGGCTGCTTGCCACCAGAAGCTAAGAATCCCACAGAGTTGGCCTCACGGCATGGAGAAGCTGGAGGGGAGGAGAAAATTCCAGAGGAATATTGGGACTTGAAGGAGGTTTTCAGCTTAAAGGGCCTCAGACAAGCTTCCCACATCGCTCAACGGAGCAGTATTGAAATCTTGCCAGGAGTGAAACTCCCAAAACCTAAACTGTACTCAATGACCCCACGGAACTAGAAGAGCTGAGGTCATTTATTGATAAAAATTTGGAACGTGGTTTTATACAACCTGCTAGGCCCCGAGTAGCCCCAGTATTGTTCCGTGAGAAGAAAGATGGCTCTCTTATGCTCTGCGTTGATTACAGGAACCTGAACGCCATTTCGTGGAAAACGGTACCCCTCCCCTTATGAAGACACATTGGCCCACTTGGCCAAAGGGAAAATTTTCACTAAACTTGATTTGAAAGAAGCTACATTAAGGAAGGAGATGAATGGAAAACTGCTTTAACTGTCCAATGGGGTGTTTCCAATTCAACGTTCTTCCCTTTGGCCTACAGGGCTCCTGCAGTCTTCATGCAAATGATAAATCAGGTGTTGCATGAACATTCTATACAAGGGGGTGTTGGTTTACCTTGATGACATTCTTATCTATACGGAGACTCGTGATGAGCATGTGAAACTAGTGCCTCAGTTCTGAAAAACTCCGAGCTGCTGAACTGTAATGCTAAGCTGTCCAAGTGTGAATTCCACCAAGAGAAAATTGACTATTTGGGCTATCGAATATCGCATGAGGGCATAGAAATGGATCCAGGGAAAGTCCGAGCCGTGTTGGAATGGGCCCCTCCCCGCACTAGGAAACAATTGCAGAGTTTTTTGGATTTGCTAATTTTACCGTCAGTTCATCTGCTTTGTAAGATTGCCATGCCTATAACAAATCTCCTAAAGACAAAGGGGGAGGGGAAACCAAAGCCTAGTAAACCCTTAGAGTGGTCCATGAATGCCAAGCTGCTTTTGAGAAGCTAAAGCGACTATTTGCCTGGAGTGTGCTCAAACATCCGAATATGGATGCCCCTTTTGTAATTCAAGCAGATGCGAGTGATGTAGCAGTTGGGGGCGGTCTTACTACAAGTAAATGATGGGGGACTTTGCAACCATGCGATATACTTTCCTTAACTGAGACTGAAAGACGATGGGCCATCTGGGAAAAAGAAGCTTTTGCAGTTCGCTGGGCTCTGTTAACCTGGAGGCATTTCCTAGAAGGGGCAAAACACCCCTTTGAGGTGTGGACAGATCATAAAAATTTGGAGGTTCTGAAAACCTCAAGATTGTCTCCAAGCAAATTGCCAAGGCGCAGGATTTTAAACGCTTAATTTCTCATTGAAGTACATTCCAGGGGGAAAACTTCATGGCCGATGCTTTGTCCAGATTACCTCAATATGATAGTGCCCAAGTGGTCCGCCCGTCATCCCCACCAAACAGTTGGCGGCTCCAGTAGTTACCCGAGCCCAGAAAAAGAAAGGAACCGATTTATCAAACGATTTATCTACCCAATTGAAAGAAGCTTTGAAACTTGATGATTGGTTCCTAGCCCACTCAAATAACTGTACGGTGAGAGATGGATTGGCATGGGTAGGGGCCAAATTATATGTGCCAGAGAAGTTGAGAAACCAAGTCTTACAACAAGCTCATGACTCTAAAGCTGCAGGGCACTTCTGGTTCGTGAAAACCTTACATTTGGTTAAGAGGCAATTTTGGTGGCCTACCTGAAGAAGAAGGACATTGAGACTTATGTGGCCAGTTGTCCTATTTGTGCTCGGCTAAACGGCCTCCTGGAAACCAGCAGGCTTACTACAAAATGTGGCTAGACCAACTGCTCCTGGAGAGAAATTTCTATGGATTTTATAGTGGAAAGTGGGGGACAGTTATTTGGGTAGTAACTGATTTGTTTTCCAAGCAGGTGCATTTCATACCGTGTGCGAAGATCCCATCTGCAAAACATTGGCTTTGTTTATTTTACACATTTACAGGTTACATGGGGTTCCCTAACGATAATCTCAGACAGGGGTGTCCATTCACTTCAAACTTTTGGATGGAATTCTGAAGTTATTGGGCTCTCTTGAAGCTTAAGCTCCGCCCACCATCCACAGACCAATGGGGCATGTGAGAGGACTAATTCGGTATTGGAGCATCTTAGATATATAAATTATCAACAAGATGATTGGACTGACCTACTACCATTTGCTGAGGTGGCATATAACAATTGACACATAGTAGTACTGGGTTTACTCCATTTAAAGTGGCTTGGGCAAGATTTTGTCCATACCCAATTCCACAGGAGAAACCTAACATTCAGTCCCTGGATGAGTGGATAACCCAGCTGCAGCTTAACTGGCCAGTTGTCCAGAAGGCGTTGGATGATGCTCATCAAGCTCATAAGAAATTTGCAGATAAAAAGAGATCTCCTGAAAAATCATCAGGATAAAGTGTTTCTGTCCACTAGATATCTGAAAACTACACAAAAATCAAAGAAACTTGGTCCTAAATATGTTGACCTTCCGATTGAAAGGATTGTGAATCCTGCGTCCAACTGCAATACCCAAAACCTTCGACGGATCCACCCTGTTTTCCATGTCAGTCTCTTAAACCGAACACGCCCCACTTGAGACTGGCTCAGCCCGATCCCCTGTGCCATTACTAGTTGAAGGTGAACAGCATTAAGTTAAGGAATGGACTCTAGAAAACATAGGGTTTCCAATATTTAGTTGCTTGGAACACTTCCTCCTTCCCAGTCTGAATGGGTGTATGAAAAGATAGTTAGAGCCCCTAGAGCAATCAAGGCATTTCGTGACAAATATCCTGATAAA